>JAZHYW010050988.1:0-12415 GCA_037355805.1 Ixodes ricinus
TCTACTAAATTTACAAATAAAAAAAATGAAAGACGTTCACAATTTTCTGTAATGCCGAATTAAAGCGCAGCTCTTGAGGAGGAGGAGGGGAGGGTACGGGAAAGGGGGTGTCCTCTCCTACTCCTCCGTACCCTCTCCTCCCTCCCTCCCCGACGTCACTCGTGACCCTCATGGACGTCACTCATGTGAGGTCACTGTGAAGGTGTGAAGGTCGTGACCTTCACGAGTGACCTTCGGGACGTTACTCGTGACTCCTCGTAACGTCACGTGTGACGTCAATATGAGAAAAGTCCCACAATGCAACACGCGGTTACGCCGACGGCGACGGCGACGCCGCTCAAGCCGTGAAAAGCGCCTAAGAGCTGCGCTCTAAACAAAAGCTAGTTTGAAAACACTTAAAGAACTGCAGATGTGTTCTTTCGGAAACGATGAAGAAAGCTTCGTCAAAAAACGCCTGGCTATAAAATGGTATCTCAGTAGCAAAACCCAAAACATTAGCACCTCCTGACACGAGGTTTTTAACAGTAGCATATTCCGCACTCTACTCCGTTCTGGCAGCCTATGCGGCCACCATAACATGCATCGAAGCTAGCAAATGCCAAGCCTTGAGTACGGCTTGAAGCTTCCTGAAAAGACTGTCTTCTGGAAACCCTGGTGAAATCTTGTACTCACCGTGCAGCGTGTATGCAGTGCTCAATGTTATACGCTAGTGCTGAAGGCAAGTCCAAAACACCAATTTCATTGGTCTTGTTGGTTCACGGCAAAGAGGAAGTCAAGACACCAGAAAAACCTCTGCAGGCTCAAAAGAATGTTTTAGAACGCAGCTCTTAGGCAGACACCTTTGCCGGCTTGAGTGGCAATGCCGTCGGCGTCGGCGTAACCGCGAGTTGCATTATGGGACGTTCTTCATAATGACGTCACACGCGAGGAGCACGAGGGTCACGGAGTGAGGAGGAGGACAGAAGTGGAGGAGAGGAGGAGGAGGAGGGAAGGGGAGTATGAGAGCATGACGGAGGAGGAGAGATGCCAGCTGCCCGTTGTGCAGCCGAAGTGCTATCACCATTCATAAATCACAGGGAGGCTTGTATGAAAACATGGTGTACTTGTTAGCCAAGTGGCCATCTACATGGGTACGGGTTTCTGCTGTAGCTGTCGATCTCTGTGGCACGTCAGACGAATTCGGTAAATTGTGTGCCGCCAAGGTCGACAAGGGCTTGCTCGTGGTAGCTCTGTATCTCTCGCCTACGGCACTCCCCAAATAATTCATGCAAGACAAAAAGAACTTCCATACCAGTCCATGCAGGAAAACATCCCATTGGCCCCGAGAGACGTGCACTCGCTGTTCTGGCTGTGGCCATCTCGGGGGAACACGCTGAAGACTATATGCTGAGGAAATAAAAAACGACGAACAGTTTTCAACAGAGCCGAGATCAAGTAGGATGACATCGAGAGAATCACGTACTTCGTCATAGTGTTGAATCTAACCCTGTCTCGTTTTTCCCACATATATATATATATATATATATATATATATATATATATCTCAGATTGTTTAGCACGGTATATCACGAAATCGAAAATACCTCAAGAGAAGAGGAGGGGAGGACAGGAGGGAGGATGCGGAGGAGAAGAAGGGCATGGACGCGTCCGTGTTATACTCTCTCCTCCTACCTCCTCCTCCTCCTCTCAAGAGCCGGAAAATTTACCGAAAATTTTCCGCTAAATGGCAGGGGAGCAAATAAGGAGGGTACAGAGAAAAGGGGTATGCCCCTCCTCCTCCTCCATACCCTTCTCCTCCTTCTCCTCAAGAGCTGCGCTCTAATTCGGCATTACAGGGAATACTAAACGTTTTTACTTCTGTTTATTTTTAACGGGTAGCCACGAACGAGATGTTACATTAGATATCGCCAACTCCGTCCTTCTAGCTAAGAAGTACAAGCTCCCTGACAGCTACAGAACAATCACGAATGAGATGTTTCAAGTCAAGATTCAGTCCGTTCACTTTAGGAAGAAGCTTCATGCAGCGTTCAACGAGATCAATGACTTGGCCATGATAAAGACACATGGAATGATCCCAAAGCTCCTGGAACACGTTTTCGAGTGTACGGTGAAGGCAGTCTTTGAGGCCTCTTCGTGAATGCAGTCTTCGAGTCTGTTGAATGCAGTCTTCTTTGAGGCCTCTTGGCAGGACGCTTTCGAATCCGAAAATAGAAGGTCGTTTGACTTCTACAATCAAGGCAGTCAACCTGTTTGAGTAAAGATGATGCATCGTCGGCGCGGTATGAGCCACACGTACCTTCCACGCCTCAAGTTACAAGCTATTCAACTACCGTACACCGGTGGCACATGCAGTATGGTAATCGTCCTTTCGGACGACAAGACCGGTCTGCCGGCACTCACAGCTACCATCTCCGCACAGGACTTGATGGAACTTCGAGACCATTCGACATCCAGGAATATGATCATCAAGCTACCCAAGGTTGAATTGAATACCGAATACAAACTTGTGCCTACCTTGCAAAGCATAGGACTGACCTCAGTCTTTGACAATGGTGCCAACTTGTCGGGCACCTCAGGAGGACTTACACTGAAAGGGAAGAATGTTGTGCACAAGGCGGTGGTGAAAGTCAGTAAAGAAGGAACGTTGGCTGCCGCGGCCGCGGCAATTGAGGAAGTTCAAAAGAGCCTTGCAGAGCTTGTTGAGCCTGTTGAGTTTTACGCAGATCATCCTTTCCTTTTCTTTTTCTGCATCCAGTAGGAAATGGCCGGGCTTGTGCTATTTGTTGGTCAAGTTTAAAAACTGTAATTAGAACGCATTGGTGGCATTGAGAATTATATTTTGTTTTTCTTTCTATCCAATTAGTTTGCTCCGGTGAGACGCACACTTGGCAAATAAACTGAAGGTGTCTTACTTTCGTATAACGTAACAAAACATCAGTTTCCAGGGGCAATAAATACGATATTGTCGAGCCTTAATCTTTCCTTTACCTTAGTGCAATACCGATGCGGTTGTTTCTTTGTTTTGGATTTACTTTGGAGGAAAGATGGCTTTTACTTGAAATAACTATTTAATATTTCGTGTTTATTTGTACTTGGTTACGTGCCTCAAATACGCTTGGTAAAAGGAAACCATAAAACCTAGCTCTCAGAGTAAATTACCGATAAATTGGCAGAAGAGGTTCATGCCGTCTAGAAACTTGGCGTTCCGGATTTGAGCTAATAGACGGCTGTTTTTAGGACGATGCAGACCAGAAGAAAACGATGTTTTATGATATCTTAAAATAAAACTTTGGAATGTTTGCACGGGAGGCTCCGTAAACTATTGATATTTCTTTCCAACCTTTCGGATAGGCCTTTGAATTAGTCAACATCCTAGATATTAAATATTTTGTATTTTTTGTGCTCCCCTGGACTAACTCCGTAATATCTCTGGGCTCAGAGGCCAAGCGAAAATGCAACTAGGGTGAACAAAATTAAAACAAAAGCTCGCCGGAGGAAAAAGAAATTCCAATCAACGCCAGAGGCACTGCGCTCAAACCATTTTGCTACTTTCATTTCCCCTTAAATTATCTCACCGCGGCAGTGAATGCCTTTTGCTTGCTTGTTTTAAACGTACGCCCCGAGAAAGGTGTCTTCGACGTATTTTAAGTGCTTTGGTTTATCGGAGCGGGAGTGTTTAGGACAGCTTAAGCGCGGGTCAGCAATCAAGGAGCCACTTAAGCATCTTTCAACTTTTGTCTGTTTTCGTTTCACACCCTGGGGTCGTCGTCGGCGGGGTCTCCCGGGCACGCTATTTTACGGCGCATTAGAGGCTCCTTAATTAGCTGGGGAAGCGTTATCACCGGGAAAATTTATCCCGCAACCTTCTTCGCGCTTCTTGGAACTACATTAGGTAAGGAGAACGTTTTAAATAACCAGATTCTCAAGAGGTGCCTCGCTAACTCAAAGAAACAAGGTTCATCACGGCCGATTTAAGCGTTCTGTCCTCGACTAAATGGCTCTAGTTAAAGCTAAGTCGTTCAACGTCTCGATGCAGTTGAAAGCGCAGATGATTGCAGTGTAACTTTTGACCAACGTAGTGTAATATCAGCACTCCGGACAAGGTGCTTCAAGAAAGTATGCATTTTAGCGACTTCAAACCGAGTTCAGAGTAACTCTTTTAAACTTATCGTTGTGAGACTAGAGGCTGCGTACGAGACGATCTGGACGGCTTTATACGTGAGCGATTTATTGCGAGATTTCGTTTAATAATTCCTGAACGTGGAACCCTAGCAAAATTGTCTTAAGAATTATATGTATGACTATATATACAGTATACATATATATATATATATATATATATAATATAATTCGTTTATTTAATAGATCCCTCCCTCTCGCTCAGCACTGTCTTGTTTTATGTACGAAAGGGTATACAAATGCCGCGTTCTCGTTGAAGTGGCAATTATTTCATCCATGACGTTAAATTTCCCGTGACGTTACATATTTTGCATAGCCCCGCCCCCTTAAATCTGGCCCATAAATCCGCCCCTTGCTTCAACAAGGTCCTCGTTCACTTCCCTACAGATGATTGCCAACAGGGCATCTGGCGGCTGCCATGTTCCTCCTCGTAAGCAAGCGCGTGCAATTCCTGGCTTGCCAAAGCTATCTTCACGCGGCATGTTGTGCGTCCTTGCACAGCATAGGGCACCCGTCGGGATGCCATGCTTGCAAAACGTCTATCGACAATTGCAAGCACGGTACCCTGACCGGTGCCCTATGCGCTCAAGTACGTGTAACACGTACGCGTGAACGTAGCTTTGGCAAGCTTGAAATCGCACCGACGTGCCCGCACGAGCAGAGACATGGCGGCGGCCGGCCGCCTAGCTTGCAATACTAACTTTTGTAATGTTTTTGAAGAAGTGAACAGCGCGCGTGCGCTGCTTTGATCGGCGCACAACTTGAGCGAGAGCACGGGCGCCTGTGGCTTTGGCTTTGTGGCCACAGAAACGTGTCCCCAAGTAGAATGTCCCTGGGCCACAATGCGACAAAATATTGAGCGCCGTTCACACACTTGTCGACCGAGTACGACCTGAGAGAGACCAGACCGGTTTTTAGTGACCGGATGCGCTACAGCGGAGCTGGTCCTAAGAAGTCATGCAAGAGGCTTAAAACCGGTCTGGTCTCTCTCGGTCGTACTCGTGATTACAAGAGTATGATGAACGATCCTTAACCTTACATCAAGTAAAACGCAACGCGGAAGGTTGCTTTCCCGCAAGAAGAGTATCATTGCGGCAGAGCCAGCCGCGAAGAACTACCTATTCATGCAGGAAAGCCCAATCAAACGACTCTTACATCACAACTGAACTAAGGGTGTGGAGAAAAACATGTAAGCGCACCTGTTCAATATTTAATTAACACAATAACAATAAACAAAATTATTTTGAATAAAAACATTCGGTAAACAAGGTTTTTTTCCGGAAGTTAAACGTGGGGAAACCTAATTAATTATTCGCGACTCCCCTATTAGATTTCGTCATACTGACGGGATTTCGTAGTTCTTTGTACATTTATTCTGCCGCGTGAAGAAATTAGCTGGAGGTTGTTTTTATTTTTGTTTATTCATGACAGCTTCTGAGAAGTTATGGTCCAACTTCAGCCAACCTTTTCAACCTTCGCCGAACTCGACTGAACGGCTTATAAAATGTAAGATGATAATCACACTGTAATTCATTTACGAATGTAGGCGCTCTCACTTTAAATATACCAACGAGCGTTGCATAAACCAGACAGCCGCTTCAATAAAAAAAATATTCGCAATTGTTTTTAGGTAGGCAAGTACTTTCGGTTCACTTTGAGCTGTCCACACTGCTTGTTCTTCAAGAGTAAACTAGCTAACATCGGTGCTTGTTCAACGGCATTGTGCCGAAACTCATATCTACTTGATTGGTTGAATATAGCTATTTTCTACGATTGCAGTTTATGGATATGACTTCTTGAAAAGAAAAATCAATTCAAACTGAACTAAACAAAAAGTAAGCTAAAAGTTAACCTTACACTGGACCTTCAAAAGAGTACGCTAACCGCCCCTCGCTTAATTAACTCAACATACTTACAGCAGCGACATCTTCCGAAGCGGTCAAAACGAGCTTTTGATGGGCTGAACCTTACAACGCGGAAGTGTACAGCACGTAGCTGCCGTTGGAGGCCAACGTGAAATTGAGTTAATCGATTGAATACGCATTTTCTGTGAAGACATTTATTAACAAGGACACTCAGCGCGAGAGTTCTTAAGGTACACTGACGTATATTTAATGGCGTCGCTTTTTTGTTGGCCCTCTGATGACGGGCAGAATAAATGTGAATAATGTAGGATATACCGCTCAAAAACAAAGTCAGCCTTTGTACAATATACAAAAAACAATACTATAGAAGAGTGAAATGCTGTACATCCGAAGAAGACCATGACATTAAAGCTAACACCTACCATAATAAAGCGGATAACGTGGAACCGATACGTCCACATTAATATGTAAATGCCTTTACTTAGCTAGACAACTTAGAATTTGGTAATTAAGACGTTGTACTCATACATTATGCACAGATGAAGTCTGTAGAGTTCAATGATGTGGACATAAGAACCGAAAGGCACTTTGTCGCAAAGTAACATTAGAGAAGGTGAATTTTTCGCAGAATATTAAGAAACCTAGTAGGCGGCAAAATGGCCAATAATGACAATATTATTAAAAAAGAAAAAAAAACGCCGATGTACAAGCGCGTTCTATACTCCCAGACAACTTAAGAAACAGTGGGCGTGACAGTTCACCGGTCTTTCATTATAACTCTGTAACCAATGTCATCCCAGCAAAAAATATTTTTTGCGTATGTTTAGACAGCGGAAAATCATTCAACCACAATGGGCGTCTGATGTCTATACCGTAGTTGAATTTAACCAGCGCAGTAGTTCCCTGCCTAGCCAGCGGGTTTTAACGTGCATCCGTCGGTAGTAATTATACATGACCGCACGCCGTTACGATACTCATCCAGATCGAAATGGGCAGGGGCGGGGTTCGAACCCAGGAGCCGTGGCAAGATCTTCAGTGCGAGCTTTCGCTTCATGTGTTTCAAGCTTCGGTTCGTCAACAAAATACTCCGGCCGTCCGTTTTTTCTTTTTCAACTACTTAAACAAATTAATTTCCTGAATACCCAGACGTTGGTCTTTGCGGTATGCTATTTATTGTCTCCAAATTCAAAATGGCTATTGAAAAAAATCGTAAATGAAAATGATGCCAAACCAACGTTCAAATTTCCGCGCGCTCACCGGTGGTGTGACGTTGAAAATGGTACAGAAATTCAGGTCACACGGACAGCCTTCTTAAACAGGGTATGTCGAGCTTTTCTTTTTTTTCTTCTCAGTGAACGAGTTTCCAATCATTCTTTTCGCACCATCAAGCGCTTCTTGTAAACAGTCAGGAACCTGGTTTACTGCTCAACCATTTCTGTCGACACACTTTAGTGTTAACAGTAGGGGCTCTCTGTTGTGGGAAACACGATAAGAATAAAAGTAGAAAATAAATAACTTCACAATATTTTTTACAGAATAATTGGGGGATTAGTATAGCCTTCTTATCGGTATGTTGATCCAATATTGAAGCAAATCAGCGACCATAACAAAAAAAATCGCTGGAGTACTTCTTTAACACACTCAACCACCAATCCCTCCAAATCGCCCGACATTGCCCGAAATCGCCCAAAGTACGAATCCCGAAGCAAGCTAAAGTGCGAGTATAACACACCACGCACTGCATTTCTTCACATTTCAGTAATTATAGACATTCCAATTATCTATCGGTGACAGAGTGCAGTACCGAACATTCCCAATCATCTAGTGCGATGAGCGCTGGTCAAAGGAGGAAACAAACGTGATTTGTCCTGCAGCGAACGTCATGACCTCGTCCACATGCGAGGGATTTGGCGTTCTCGCGAGAGTCGACGAGACGTTCGTCAAGCTCCATTTGGCAGGAATGTGTCGCTCGCACCTAGTCTCGCAAAAAGGGCAAAATTCCAACAGACCCCCCCCCCCTTTTTTTTTTTTTTTCTTTCCACACTACTCCGGCGATCGCAGCGCCGTCTGGGAACCCGCCGGAGAGATTACTTTGGCGATTCTATACTTCGTCTAGCTTCGTTGTGGAATTCTCATCTCCTGTTGGGAAATGGAGCTTTAGCTCTTCTTCCGCGTATGGCGTCGTTTTCATCTTTCTAGTTGATTTCAGCCTCGTTTGACATACACTTATTTATTTTCGCGCGTCCTGTAATGTCTGACTGGTGTGTCGTTTCCTTTTGTCCCGCTATTCTTCTTTAATTGTTTTCTCTAGTGCTATTACACTTGTCTGTGTTCTGTGGCACTTTCATCTCCGTCTTGATTTCCCGCGTGCTTTGTTTTCTTAATTTATTGGTACTAATTGTTTTGCTCATTTTCATTTTTGCTGTCCCAACGTCACATAGCAACAGGAATTTTGCAAAAACAAAAAAAATGCTTCCTCAAAAATGTGTAAAGCGAAAAAGGTTACGGAAGTGTCACTCGATGGCGTAAAAAAATCTAACGCATAATTTCCCCGTTAAATTTAGCGGGGAAATTGAACAGGTGTGCAATTACCATGTGACCATGGGACCAAAGCACGTGGTATATTGACCAACGCTCTGTTTATAAACAAGCCCACGTCGGGAGTGGGCAGCGCGGGCGCACAAAAACCATTTTCGCCTGAGGCGAAGCCTTCGCGCATGCGCAGTTCCGACAGCAAAGCCACCTCAGTGACGTCACGTAGGAGAGTTGAGTTAATATATGCTGAGTGCAAGTTCGTCTGCTTCTTTTGCAGGGTCGTGGTGACGTCACAAAGACGCCGAGCTCTGATTCGCTCTGATTGAAGGACAGTGGGTATACACCTCAAGGCAGCTCGCTTTGAGGTCTACCCACTATCTTTCAACCAGAGCCAATCAGAGCTCGGCCTCTTTCTGACGTCACCACGACCCCCGCAAAAGAAGCAGACGAACTTGCGCTGCGCATAGGCGAAACATTCATCGGACATACGTGACGTTTGTTTTTGCGAACGGTGTTCACGTGATATCGTGGCATCGCGCGACACCGTGACATCACTTTACGTCACGATGACGCGTCGGGGTGTCGTGTAATTTCCTCTCCCGTGGCACTATGACGTAAATCAACTGTTGAATGTATTTTCGGCCAGAACGTTGTCGTGTCGTTTGGTAAAGCGGCGGGGTGTAGTTTGAATAACAAATGTTAGAGTAACCTGTTACATAACACTTCGAATTTATACCCAAAACACAATCTTCCGAACTAACACTAATTCACAAACATAATACAATAAAACATGTAATTGTACGACAAAGAAAATAATAGACGCGCCGTATTTTCAAAGCATCCAAACATAAGAAAAATAAGGTTCCATTATGCAGTGGACTTTATGCAAAGAGACACAAAAGCAAGTTGAAAATTCGTTTGTCGGTACAAATATCAAGTCTAGTAGCAACCAAAGGCGAGTCAAGTCGAGCCGTGTTTTTCACTTCCGGAAAACACAATTCGACAAAAGTTTTTTTTTTTCGTTACTATTTTGTTTTGAATGGTCCATAAGCCCGGCGTTAGTATTCAATCGGAGCATGCAGCTGACGACGAGGTTTTGTATTGCCGACGTGCGAGATTTTCTTTATTCTAAATTTTCACCACGCACGTTCTCTCGATCCCAAACTTTTTTACATTTCTATTCGCTTACTCTGTTTTCATTTCTTTTTTATCTCTCTTTCATTTGTATTTTATTTTTGCATTTGAACGGCAATCAGATTCCTACATTTTTTGTTGTTCTTTTTTCCTCACGAGGACAGTAGTGTACCACTGTACATCGAAAAATAGTGCAAGAAAGAATAAGCGGGAAAAAAATGTTCCTAGAAATTTCTCGTTCCGTACGCGAAGCATTCGGAATTCGACCAAACCAACTGCTGTACATCGTATTTTCTCGGATTTTTTACCCTCGCTTTTCTTGTTACTTTTTCTTTTTCTTACTCAAAGAAAAGTTTTAGTTTGCTGCCAGTTTCAAAGAGGCAAACCCCATGTCCAGGTAGCTACCAAAACAGTTGAGACGACTTGAAATTCAGGTAACCATTTCGCACTGAGACCGCATTCAGAATCCCTCCGAACGAATACAGTAGCCTCGATAGATCACGAACGTAGAATAGTTTTGTCTTTGTCTACTATGTCTCCCGGTAACCCATTCAATATTGAACACTGACCAAGCTTTATCCTAACACACACAAAAACACGAAAAATAATGTGAAAACGTATTCCTTAACAGTTCGTCTGAAAACTTCCTAGTGATTCCTTTTGCTTCTCTTTTGAAGGACGTCTGACCACGTCGTGAAAATCACGGTGTAAATGTTTCGTATTATTTTCTTGCACCCAGTTGAGAGGTCTAAACAATGTATTAAAGTAAATTAGATACCAATCGCTAATGCGATTTATGTTTTAATAATTAATATTATTTGAGCAAGAAAGGCATGGGCGCATAGACGTAGTCGATATTGCGAAATGTAGTATTTTTTTTCGATGTTTTAAATTTATGTCGCAAGGGACGCAGATCGTCGCTTTTGTTTTCCTGCTCTCCCATTGTCGTCCTCCTGTACTCTTCATCCTTTAACAGGAGTTACTGCATGGGCAACTGACGAGCGGCTGTTACACACTCTCGACTTTACACACGCTCTGAATAGTTAAGTTTCGGTTCGAGATTACCAATCAAATCAAGACCATCCTCCCCCCCTTTGTTTTTTTAGCAGTAAAGAAGTTTTAGAACAACGTACCCAAAAATTCTTTGGTAGGCAAAAAAGAAATAAGTAAGCGTCATCGCCGCTGCATTTACGTTGAGTTAGCGCGTTGAATACACCCATGGCGATGACGTTATCTGTGTTTTTTATGCAGAGGGTTTTAGCTGTCTATTTTAAAACTCGCTAATCTAGCTATCGTTTCGTGCTGTCGTTACATCTTTGCTGCCCAATGCTTTTTCTAGCCTAACCCTCCCCCTCCCCCCCCTCCCGAGCACACGCCTTCCTCGCATTGAAGCTCGACAAATTCCACTACCAAACGACCCAGTTGCCCTCTCGCGGAGTATTAAAGAAATACTTTGACGGGCTGACCGCTTGCTTCGCGACAGACGCTGCTTTGCCTCGACAGCTCCTCACCATCTTTCTCTTTGTTTTAGTTTTGCGCTGTTTTATATGGTGCTCGCGATTAAGTGCATAATGGGACTCATGTGCTCAAAACATCAAAACATAAACGAAACATAATTTTGTTTTGAGTAAACGTAGCTCTTAGCTAAATGACCCTCCCCCCCCCCTTCACATCCATTCACGCGAAAGAAAACAGGGGCACACCAAACATTTCATAATAAAAATAACAAAACAGTCCTATTTGTCTTAGTCGGCAATTGAGTAAAGGAAATTTAGGAAAAAAACAATTATCTGTAGAAAGAGATCGAGCAAAATTTCAGCGTGCCTGAAACCACTGCCTCAGCCGTTATATCTTTTTCGTATTTCAAACCAAAATAAAAAAGAAACATAAGGAAAACGTTTTTAAAAAAATCCAAGAGGGTAAACTGTTTTTAACCCGAATAAAATAGAGATCTCATATCACCGGACACAACAAAAAGTTCGGACAACGGCAGAACTCGGCAAATCTGAATAGAATGGATTTAATAAACGCCCGACAAAAGAAAAGAAAAATGAAAAAATACGGAAGCGGAAGTGTCGAGCTCCTGTTCCCCTTATTCCGTCTGCAGTTTAATCGTTTTCTTTCATTTCGTCATGGATGGGAACGCAGGTGCCTACGCTCCTATTGGACGTTGGACAGCTGACGTCATACAAGTTGTATGACGTCAGAGAATGCCTCTTTGTTCGAACGGGAAACGCCCGTGAGAAGCCAACTTGTCCATTTCTTTTGAGGCATGCAGCGCCTCCAAAGTTCAATAGTGTAGAACGCAACGGGAGCAACAACTACAATATTCAAAAAGTGCATTTTGTTAGTCAGTCTGCCGCACATAATACAGGCCGGTCGGAATAGGCGTGATGATCACGCTATTAAAAGAATAAAGTCGTAAAATGATTCGTCTTGAGTTGTCCTGCAGCGTCTATTACTAGTGCCGAGATGCTTCGGCGGCGCCCTCTTGTGGTTTCCGTTGGTGACGTCACGGCAAGGATTTGTCTCGCCGTGACGTCATGAGTTGTAATCTTGACTACTTATCGTCAGGAGTGGTTCGATGATAGGCGTAAAAATAACCGTGAACGCTCGGAGCCATCGCATTCTTAAACATACATCGTCACAGTTGACACTCTAAAACAGCGCTTATTTCCGTCAATGAAAAAAAATTTCCAAAT
>JAZHYW010050989.1:0-13882 GCA_037355805.1 Ixodes ricinus
AAGAACACATGCAAAGGAAAAAAACTTTTTTTTAAACAGCCTAGATGGAAAAAGTAGGTTATAAAACGAATTTACAAAGACGAAAGAAATTTTTAGAGCTATATTTACGGCGCAAAACGAATTTGTAGTTGGCGCCCGCGGGAGCCGCCGCTGGTCACGTGGTAGACCTGTGCGTCGCCGCCGCCGCACGCTGAGCGTCGTGCGACGCCGCTTCAACGTGTTTCTCCAGGCCGCCGTCGCCGCCGCCGCACAAGTTCGTCTGCTTCGGGGCGCCGCCGCCGTCATCTGACCGGCGCACAGGTCTATCACGTCTGCTTGCGCTTTTTCAAAAGCTTCATTTGGGCTCTAAAAGTTACTTATTAATCTTTGTTTTTGTTGCACTGCAAACGAAGATGAATAAGTAACTTTTCGAGACCATAAAAAGCTTCCGAAAGAGCGCAAGTACCACGTGACAAATAGGGGCCAGTCACGTGATAAATATGGGCCACTTTTTTGCGCCGCGCGTGGGCGCCAACCACAAATTCGTATAGCGCCGTAAATATAGCTCTAAAAAAATTTATTTTTCGTTGTAAATTCGTTTTATGACTTCCTTTTCCCAACCCGACTGTTTAAAAAAAATGTGTTTTTCTTTGCATGTGTCCTTTAAGAAAACAACATTGGCAT
The DNA here is from genome assembly GCA_037355805.1 of Ixodes ricinus. Classification (NCBI taxonomy): domain Eukaryota; kingdom Metazoa; phylum Arthropoda; class Arachnida; order Ixodida; family Ixodidae; genus Ixodes; species Ixodes ricinus. The sequence continues at coordinate 664 of JAZHYW010050989.1, forward strand.
CTACAGAATGCCATTTTTATTCGATATTTAAATCTTGGCTCGCCGTTAATATTGGTTAACTGTTGGTATTGGGATAATAAAACAAGGTTTTTGAAGAAATAAAGCTCATAAATGTTGACCGATCCAAAAATATGTTTTTCTTGAAAGTGTATGAAATTTACGAATGAAATAATAAAAGACGTTTACAATTCCCTGTAATGCCGAATTAGAGCGCAGCTCTTGAGGACATGGAGGGAAGGGTATGAAGAGGAGGGTATCCTCTCCCCCTCCTCCGCACTCTCTCCTACTCCTCCTCTCCTCGAGCTCCCCTCCTCCTACTCCCCGTCTTTCCCTCTTCCTCCTCTCCTTCTCCTCCCCTCCTCCCTGCTCCTTTCTCTTCCACCCTTTCTCCCTCGTGACGGCACTCATGACCCTCGTGAAGTCACCAGTGAAAGTCACTTTGAAGGTCCTGACGTCACTCGTGAAGGTCGTGACCTTCGTCATGACCTTCACGAGAGACCTTCGGGACGTCATTCGTGGCCCTAGTGACCCTCGTGACGTAACGTGTGACGTCATTATGGGAAACGTCCCATAGTACGCCGATGGCGACGGCGACGCTGCTCAAGCCGGAAACGAGCGTCCAAGAACTGCGCTCTAAAAAAACTAGTTTAAAATCACTTAGAAATCTCTCCGCGTGTGTTTTATCGAAAACGATGAACAAAGCTTCGTCAAAAAACACCTGGCTATGAAATGGTATCTCAGTAGCAAAACCTAAAACATTTGCATTTCCTGACCCGAGGTTTGTAACAGTAGTATATTCCGCATACTACTCCGTTCTGGCAGCCTATGGCCATCATAACATACATCAAAGCTAGTAAATGGCAAGCCTTGAGTACTGCTTGAAGCTTCTGAAAAGACTATCTTCTGGAAACCATGGTGAAATCTGTCTCCCCGAGCAGCGTGTATGCAGTGCTCCATGTTATACGCTGGTGCTGAAGGCAAGTCCGAAACACCACTTTCATTGGTCTTGGGTCACGGCAAAGTGGGAGTCAAGACACCAGAAAAACTTCTGTAGGCTCAAGATAATATTTTAGAGCGCAGCTCTTAGCCGACAGTTTCCTGCTTCAGCGGCGACGAGGTCACCGTCGACGTAACCGCGCGCAGCATTGCGGGACGTTTCCCATAATGACGTCACACGTGACGTCACGTGTAACGTCACGAGGGTCGCGAGTGAGAAAGAGGAGGGAGGTGGAGGAGAGAAGAAAGAAGCGGAACGTGGAGGAGGAGGAGGAGAGGGGAGGAGAAATACCAGCTACCCGATGTGCAGGAAAGTGATATTACCATTCATAAATCACAGGGAGGCACGTATGAAAACGTGGTGTACTCGTTATCCAAGTGGCCATCTAAATGGGTACGGGTCTCTGCTATACCCAGTGATCTCTGTGGCACGTCAGACGAAGTTGGTAAAGTGTGTGCCGCCAAGGTCGACAACGGCTTGCTCGTGGTAGCTCTGTATCTCTCGCCTACAGCAATTCCCATATATTTCGTGCAAGACAAAGAAGCACTTCATACCAGTCATGCAGGAAAACATCCCATTGGCCCCGAGGGACGTGCACTCGCTGTTCTGCTGTGCCATCTTGGGGGAGCACGCTCAAGACTAATGGTGAGGAAATCAAAAACGCCAAGCAGTTTTCGACAGAGCCGATAGCAAGTAGGATGACATCGAGAGAATCACGTGCTTCGTCAAAGTGTTGACTCTAAGGCTGTCTCGTTCTTCCGCCTTGCTCTTGCTGTCCTGTTTCCTGGCACCGGCAGGACTGATGGCCAATTCGTCTTTGCCCGCATCGCACTGGTGCAGTGCGGTTCGTGGTACACTAAAGGCTAGAGAGGAGAAGGGAGCTTTCATCTCTCCCCGCCATCCTTTCACGTATTAAAGTGGAAAGAGTTTACTGCACTAGACGGGTGCGGTGTGTCCCAGACGAATAGGCTTTTAGACAGAGTGGAGCTTTCGGGTGTAAGAACTATATTTCCTTTCTCCGGACAAGCGGTGAGCGAGAATACCACAACATACACATAGAGAACTCTCCACATGTGTTCATTCGGAAACGATTAACAAAGCTTCGTCAAAAACGGCTAGCTAAAAAATGGTATCTCAGTAGCAAAACCTAAAACATTTGCACTTCCTGAGACGAGGTTTGTAACAGTAGCATATTATGCACTCTCATCCGTTCTGGCAGCCTATGGCCACCATAACATGCATCTAAGCTAGCAAATGGCAAGCCTTGAATACGGCTTGAAGATATACTATAGTATATATATATATATACATATCTCTTTCACAGATTGTTTAGCACGGTATATCGCGAAATCGAAGAACCTCAAGAGAGGAGGAGGAGGAGGAAAGGAGGGAAGCAGAGGAGGAGGGAGAAAGGTACGGAAGAGCAGGGGCACACCCTCCTCTCCATACCCTCTCCTCCTCCTCCTGAAGAGCGCGAAATTTACCGAAAATTTCCCTCTAAATGGCAGGGAAGCAGGTGATTATGGTACGGAGAGAAGGGTATAAACCTCCTCCTCCTCCATACCCTTCCCCTCCTTCTCGTCAAGAGCTGCGCTCTAATTCGGCATTACAGGGAATACTAAACGTTTTCCAGTTTTTTTAACGGGTAGCTGCTCACGAGATGTTACAGTCAGATATCGCCGACGCCGTCCTTCTAGCTAAGAAGTACAAGCTCCCTGACAGCTACAGAGCAATCACGAATGAGATGTTTCGAGTCAAGATTCAGTCCGTTCACTTTATGAAGAAGCTTCATGCAGCGTTCAACGAGATCAATGACTTGGCCATGAAAAAGACACATGGAATGATCCCAAAGCTCCTGGAACACGTTTTCGAGTGTGCGGTGAATGCAGTCTTTGAGGCCTCTTGGTGAATGCAGTCTTCGAAGTCTGTTGAATGCAGTCTTCTTTGAGGCCTCTTGGCAGGACGCTTTCGAATTCGAAAATAGAAAGTCGTTTGACTTCTACAATCAAGGCGGTCAACCTGTTTGAGTAAAGATGATGCGTCGTCGTCGCGGTATGAACCACACGTACCTTCCACGCCTCAAGTTACAAGCTATTCAACTACCGTACACCGGTGGCACATGCAGTATGGTAATCGTCCTTTCGGACGACAAGACCGGTCTGTCGGCACTCACAGCTACCATCTCCGCACAGGACTTGATGGAACTTCGAGACCATTCGACATCCAGGAATATGATCATCAAGCTACCCAAGGTTGAATTGAATACCGAATACAAACTTGTGCCTACCTTGCAAAGCATAGGACTGACCTCAGTCTTTGACAATGGTGCCAACTTGTCGGGCACCTCAGGAGGACTTACACTGAAAGGGAAGAATGTTGTGCACAAGGCGGTGGTGAAAGTCAGTAAAGAAGGAACGTTGGCTGCCGCGGCCGCGGCAATTGAGGAAGTTCAAAAGAGCCTTGCAGAGCTTGTTGAGCCTGTTGAGTTTTACGCAGATCATCCTTTCCTTTTCTTTTTCTGCATCCAGTAGGAAATGGCCGGGCTTGTGCTATTTGTTGGTCAAGTTTAAAAACTGTAATTAGAACGCATTGGTGGCATTGAGAATTATATTTTGTTTTCCTTTCTATCCAATTAGTTTGCTCCGGTGAGACGCACACTTGGCAAATAAACTGAAGGTGTCTTACTTTCGTATAACGTAACAAAACATCAGTTTCCAGGGGCAATAAATACGATATTGTCGAGCCTTAATCTTTCCTTTACCTTAGTGCAATACCGATGCGGTTGTTTCTTTGTTTTGGATTTACTTTAGAGGAAAGATGGCTTTTACTTGAAATAACTGTTTAATATTTCGTGTTTATTTGTACTTGGTTACGTGCCTCAAATACGCTTGGTAAAAGGAAACCATAAAACCTAGCTCTCAGCGTAAATTACCGATAAATTGGCAGAAGAGGTTCATGCCGTCTAGAAACTTGGCGTTCCGGATTTGAGCTAATAGACGGCTGTTTTTAGGACGATGCAGACCAGAAGAAAAACGATGTTTTATGATATCTTAAAATAGAACTTTGGAATGTTTGCACGGGAGGCTCCGTAAACTATTGATATTTCTTTCCAACCTTTCGGATAGACCTTTGAATTAGTCAACATCCTAGATATTAAATATTTTGATTTTTTGTGCTCCCCCTGGACTAACTTCGTAATATCTCTGGGCTTAGAGGCCAAGCGAAAATGCAACTAGGGTGAACAAAAATGAAAGCCGTTTACAACTCCTTGTAACGCCGAATTAGTGCGCAGCTCTTTAGGAGGAGGGGAAGGCACGGGAAGGGGGGTCACATGACCTATGGGGGTCACGTGACCTGGGGGGCCACGTGACCGGGGGTCACAGACTGGGGTCACGTGACCTGGGGGTCCACGTGACCTCGGGGGGGGGTCACGTGACCTGAGGGCCACGTGACTGGGGGTCACGTGACCTAGGGGGGCCACGTGACCTGGGGCAGTTACGCCGATGGCGACGCCGACGGCGACGGCGACGCCGCTCAAGCCGGAAACGGGCACCTAAGAGCTGCGCTCTAAAAATGAAAACAAAAGCTTGCGGAGGAAAAGAAATTCCAATCAACGCCAGAGGCACTGCGCTCAAACCATTTTGCTACTTTAATTTCCCCTTAAATTATCTCACCGCGGCAGTGAATGCCTTTTGCTTGCTTGTTTTAAACGTACGCCCCGAGAAAGGTGTCTTCGACGTATTTTAAGTGCTTTGGTTTATCGGAGCGGGAGTGTTTAGGACAGCTTAAGCGCGGGTCAGCAATCAAGGAGCCACTTAAGCATCTTTCAACTTTAGTCTGTTTTCGTTTCACACCCTGGGGTCGTCGTCGGCAGGGTCTCCCGGGCACGCTATTTTACGGCGCATTAGAGGCTCCTTAATTAGCTGAGGAAGCGTTATCACCGTGAAAATTTATCCTGCAACCTTCTTCGCGCTTCTTGGAACTACATTAGCTAGAGAGAACCGCTTTTAAATAACCAGATTCTCAAGAGGTGCCTCGCCAACTCAAAGAAACATAGGGTCATCACGGCCGAAGTAAGCGTTCTGTCCTCGACTAAATGGCTCTAGTTAAAGCTAAGTCGTTCAACGTCTCATGCAGTTGAAAAAGCAGATCATTGCAGTGTAACTTTTGACCAACGTAGATTAATATCAACCCTCCGGACAAGGTGCTTCAAGAAAATATGCATTTTAGCCAACTTGAAGCCGAGTTCAGAGTAACTCTTTTAAACTTATCGTTGTGAGACTAGAAGGCTGCGTCCTGCACACATAGGGCAAAACCGTCGGGATGCCATGCTTGCAAAACGTCTATCGACAATTGCAAGCACGGTACCCTGACCGGTGCCCTATGCGCTCAAGTACGTGCAACACGTGCGCGTGAACGTAGCTTTGGCAAGCTTGAAATCGCACCGACGTGCCCGCACGAGCAGAGACATGGCGGCGGCCGGCCGCCTAGCTTGCAATACTAACTTTTGTAATGTTTTTGAAGAAGTGAACAGCGCGCGTGCGCTGCTTTGATCGGCGCACAACTTGAGCGAGAGCACGGGCGCCTGTGGCTTTGGCTTTGTGGCCACAGAAACGTGTCCCCAAGTAGAATGTCCCTGGGCCACTGCGACAAAATATTAAGCGCCGTTCACACACTTGTGACCGAGTACGACCGAGAGAGACCAGACCGGTTTTTAGGACCGGATGCGCTACAGCGGAGCTGGTCCTAAGAGATCACAAGAGGCTTAAAACCGGTCTGGTCTCTCTCGGTCGTACTCGGTTACAAGAGTGTGAACGATTACCTTACATCAAGTGAAACGCAACGCGAAAGGTTGCTTTCCCGCAAGAAGAGTATCATTGCGGCAGAGCCAGCCGCGAAGAACTACCTATTCATGCAGGAAAGCCCAATCAAACGACTCTTACATCACAACTGAACTAAGGGTGTGGAGAAAAACATGTAAGCGCACCTGTTCAATATTTAATTAACACAATAACAATAAACAAAATTATTTTGAATAAAAACATTCGGTAAACAAGTTGTTTTTTTCCGGAAGTTAAACGTGGGGAAACCTAATTAATTATTCGCGACTCCCCTATTAGATTTCGTCATACTGACGGGATTTCGTAGTTCTTTGTACATTTATTCTGCCGCGTGAAGAAATTAGCTGGAGGTTGTTTTTATTTTTGTTTATTCATGACAGCTTCTGAGAAGTTATGGTCCAACTTCAGCCAACCTTTTCAACCTTCGCCGAACTCGACTGAACGGCTTATAAAATGTAAGATGATAATCACACTGTAATTCATTTACGAATGTAGGCGCTCTCACTTTAAATATACCAACGAGCGTTGCATAAACCAGACAGCCGCTTCAATAAAAAAAATATTCGCAATTGTTTTTAGGTAGGCAAGTACTTTCGGTTCACTTTGAGCTGTCCACACTGCTTGTTCTTCAAGAGTAAACTAGCTAACATCGGTGCTTGTTCAACGGCATTGTGCCGAAACTCATATCTACTTGATTGGTTGAATATAGCTATTTTCTACGATTGCAGTTTATGGATATGACTTCTTGAAAAGAAAAATCAATTCAAACTGAACTAAAACAAAAGTAAGCTAAAAGTTAACCTTACACTGGACCTTCAAAAGAGTACGCTAACCGCCCCTCGCTTAATTAACTCAACATACTTACAGCAGCGACATCTTCCGAAGCGGTCAAAACGAGCTTTTGATGGGCTGAACCTTACAACGCGGAAGTGTACAGCACGTAGCTGCCGTTGGAGGCCAACGTGAAATTGAGTTAATCGATTGAATTACGCATTTTCTGTGAAGACATTTATTAACAAGGACACTCAGCGCGAGAGTTCTTAAGGTACACTGACGTATATTTAATGGCGTCGCTTTTTTGTTGGCCCTCTGATGACGGGCAGAATAAATGTGAATAATGTAGGATATACCGCTCAAAAACAAAGTCAGCCTTTGTACAATATACAAAAAACAATACTATAGAAGAGTGAAATGCTGTACATCCGAAGAAGACCATGACATTAAAGCTAACACCTACCATAATAAAGCGGATAACGTGGAACCGATACGTCCACATTAATATGTAAATGCCTTTACTTAGCTAGACAACTTAGAATTTGGTAATTAAGACGTTGTACTCATACATTATGCACAGATGAAGTCTGTAGAGTTCAATGATGTGGACATAAGAACCGAAAGGCACTTTGTCGCAAAGTAACATTAGAGAAGGTGAATTTTTCGCAGAATATTAAGAAACCTAGTAGGCGGCAAAATGGCCAATAATGACAATATTATTAAAAAAGAAAAAAAACGCCGATGTACAAGCGCGTTCTATACTCCCAGACAACTTAAGAAACAGTGGGCGTGACAGTTCACCGGTCTTTCATTATAACTCTGTAACCAATGTCATCCCAGCAAAAAATATTTTTTGCGTATGTTTAGACAGCGGAAAATCATTCAACCACAATGGGCGTCTGATGTCTATACCGTAGTTGAATTTAACCAGCGCAGTAGTTCCCTGCCTAGCCAGCGGGTTTTAACGTGCATCCGTCGGTAGTAATTATACATGACCGCACGCCGTTACGATACTCATCCAGATCGAAATGGGCAGGGGCGGGGTTCGAACCCAGGAGCCGTGGCAAGATCTTCAGTGCGAGCTTTCGCTTCATGTGTTTCAAGCTTCGGTTCGTCAACAAAATACTCCGGCCGTCCGTTTTTTCTTTTTCAACTACTTAAACAAATTAATTTCCTGAATACCCAGACGTTGGTCTTTGCGGTATGCTATTTATTGTCTCCAAATTCAAAATGGCTATTGAAAAAAATCGTAAATGAAAATGATGCCAAACCAACGTTCAAATTTCCGCGCGCTCACCGGTGGTGTGACGTTGAAAATGGTACAGAAATTCAGGTCACACGGACAGCCTTCTTAAACAGGGTATGTCGAGCTTTTCTTTTTTTTCTTCTCAGTGAACGAGTTTCCAATCATTCTTTTCGCACCATCAAGCGCTTCTTGTAAACAGTCAGGAACCTGGTTTACTGCTCAACCATTTCTGTCGACACACTTTAGTGTTAACAGTAGGGGCTCTCTGTTGTGGGAAACACGATAAGAATAAAAGTAGAAAATAAATAACTTCACAATATTTTTTACAGAATAATTGGGGGATTAGTATAGCCTTCTTATCGGTATGTTGATCCAATATTGAAGCAAATCAGCGACCATAACAAAAAAAATCGCTGGAGTACTTCTTTAACACACTCAACCACCAATCCCTCCAAATCGCCCGACATTGCCCGAAATCGCCCAAAGTACGAATCCCGAAGCAAGCTAAAGTGCGAGTATAACACACCACGCACTGCATTTCTTCACATTTCAGTAATTATAGACATTCCAATTATCTATCGGTGACAGAGTGCAGTACCGAACATTCCCAATCATCTAGTGCGATGAGCGCTGGTCAAAGGAGGAAACAAACGTGATTTGTCCTGCAGCGAACGTCATGACCTCGTCCACATGCGAGGGATTTGGCGTTCTCGCGAGAGTCGACGAGACGTTCGTCAAGCTCCATTTGGCAGGAATGTGTCGCTCGCACCTAGTCTCGCAAAAAGGGCAAAATTCCAACAGACCCCCCCCCCCTTTTTTTTTTTTTTTCTTTCCACACTACTCCGGCGATCGCAGCGCCGTCTGGGAACCCGCCGGAGAGATTACTTTGGCGATTCTATACTTCGTCTAGCTTCGTTGTGGAATTCTCATCTCCTGTTGGGAAATGGAGCTTTAGCTCTTCTTCCGCGTATGGCGTCGTTTTCATCTTTCTAGTTGATTTCAGCCTCGTTTGACATACACTTATTTATTTTCGCGCGTCCTGTAATGTCTGACTGGTGTGTCGTTTCCTTTTGTCCCGCTATTCTTCTTTAATTGTTTTCTCTAGTGCTATTACACTTGTCTGTGTTCTGTGGCACTTTCATCTCCGTCTTGATTTCCCGCGTGCTTTGTTTTCTTAATTTATTGGTACTAATTGTTTTGCTCATTTTCATTTTTGCTGTCCCAACGTCACATAGCAACAGGAATTTTGCAAAAACAAAAAAAATGCTTCCTCAAAAATGTGTAAAGCGAAAAAGGTTACGGAAGTGTCACTCGATGGCGTAAAAAAATCTAACGCATAATTTCCCCGTTAAATTTAGCGGGGAAATTGAACAGGTGTGCAATTACCATGTGACCATGGGACCAAAGCACGTGGTATATTGACCAACGCTCTGTTTATAAACAAGCCCACGTCGGGAGTGGGCAGCGCGGGCGCACAAAAACCATTTTCGCCTGAGGCGAAGCCTTCGCGCATGCGCAGTTCCGACAGCAAAGCCACCTCAGTGACGTCACGTAGGAGAGTTGAGTTAATATATGCTGAGTGCAAGTTCGTCTGCTTCTTTTGCAGGGTCGTGGTGACGTCACAAAGACGCCGAGCTCTGATTCGCTCTGATTGAAGGACAGTGGGTATACACCTCAAGGCAGCTCGCTTTGAGGTCTACCCACTATCTTTCAACCAGAGCCAATCAGAGCTCGGCCTCTTTCTGACGTCACCACGACCCCCGCAAAAGAAGCAGACGAACTTGCGCTGCGCATAGGCGAAACATTCATCGGACATACGTGACGTTTGTTTTTGCGAACGGTGTTCACGTGATATCGTGGCATCGCGCGACACCGTGACATCACTTTACGTCACGATGACGCGTCGGGGTGTCGTGTAATTTCCTCTCCCGTGGCACTATGACGTAAATCAACTGTTGAATGTATTTTCGGCCAGAACGTTGTCGTGTCGTTTGGTAAAGCGGCGGGGTGTAGTTTGAATAACAAATGTTAGAGTAACCTGTTACATAACACTTCGAATTTATACCCAAAACACAATCTTCCGAACTAACACTAATTCACAAACATAATACAATAAAACATGTAATTGTACGACAAAGAAAATAATAGACGCGCCGTATTTTCAAAGCATCCAAACATAAGAAAAATAAGGTTCCATTATGCAGTGGACTTTATGCAAAGAGACACAAAAGCAAGTTGAAAATTCGTTTGTCGGTACAAATATCAAGTCTAGTAGCAACCAAAGGCGAGTCAAGTCGAGCCGTGTTTTTCACTTCCGGAAAACACAATTCGACAAAAGTTTTTTTTTTTCGTTACTATTTTGTTTTGAATGGTCCATAAGCCCGGCGTTAGTATTCAATCGGAGCATGCAGCTGACGACGAGGTTTTGTATTGCCGACGTGCGAGATTTTCTTTATTCTAAATTTTCACCACGCACGTTCTCTCGATCCCAAACTTTTTTACATTTCTATTCGCTTACTCTGTTTTCATTTCTTTTTTATCTCTCTTTCATTTGTATTTTATTTTTGCATTTGAACGGCAATCAGATTCCTACATTTTTTGTTGTTCTTTTTTCCTCACGAGGACAGTAGTGTACCACTGTACATCGAAAAATAGTGCAAGAAAGAATAAGCGGGAAAAAAATGTTCCTAGAAATTTCTCGTTCCGTACGCGAAGCATTCGGAATTCGACCAAACCAACTGCTGTACATCGTATTTTCTCGGATTTTTTACCCTCGCTTTTCTTGTTACTTTTTCTTTTTCTTACTCAAAGAAAAGTTTTAGTTTGCTGCCAGTTTCAAAGAGGCAAACCCCATGTCCAGGTAGCTACCAAAACAGTTGAGACGACTTGAAATTCAGGTAACCATTTCGCACTGAGACCGCATTCAGAATCCCTCCGAACGAATACAGTAGCCTCGATAGATCACGAACGTAGAATAGTTTTGTCTTTGTCTACTATGTCTCCCGGTAACCCATTCAATATTGAACACTGACCAAGCTTTATCCTAACACACACAAAAACACGAAAAATAATGTGAAAACGTATTCCTTAACAGTTCGTCTGAAAACTTCCTAGTGATTCCTTTTGCTTCTCTTTTGAAGGACGTCTGACCACGTCGTGAAAATCACGGTGTAAATGTTTCGTATTATTTTCTTGCACCCAGTTGAGAGGTCTAAACAATGTATTAAAGTAAATTAGATACCAATCGCTAATGCGATTTATGTTTTAATAATTAATATTATTTGAGCAAGAAAGGCATGGGCGCATAGACGTAGTCGATATTGCGAAATGTAGTATTTTTTTTCGATGTTTTAAATTTATGTCGCAAGGGACGCAGATCGTCGCTTTTGTTTTCCTGCTCTCCCATTGTCGTCCTCCTGTACTCTTCATCCTTTAACAGGAGTTACTGCATGGGCAACTGACGAGCGGCTGTTACACACTCTCGACTTTACACACGCTCTGAATAGTTAAGTTTCGGTTCGAGATTACCAATCAAATCAAGACCATCCTCCCCCCCTTTGTTTTTTTAGCAGTAAAGAAGTTTTAGAACAACGTACCCAAAAATTCTTTGGTAGGCAAAAAAGAAATAAGTAAGCGTCATCGCCGCTGCATTTACGTTGAGTTAGCGCGTTGAATACACCCATGGCGATGACGTTATCTGTGTTTTTTATGCAGAGGGTTTTAGCTGTCTATTTTAAAACTCGCTAATCTAGCTATCGTTTCGTGCTGTCGTTACATCTTTGCTGCCCAATGCTTTTTCTAGCCTAACCCTCCCCCTCCCCCCCCTCCCGAGCACACGCCTTCCTCGCATTGAAGCTCGACAAATTCCACTACCAAACGACCCAGTTGCCCTCTCGCGGAGTATTAAAGAAATACTTTGACGGGCTGACCGCTTGCTTCGCGACAGACGCTGCTTTGCCTCGACAGCTCCTCACCATCTTTCTCTTTGTTTTAGTTTTGCGCTGTTTTATATGGTGCTCGCGATTAAGTGCATAATGGGACTCATGTGCTCAAAACATCAAAACATAAACGAAACATAATTTTGTTTTGAGTAAACGTAGCTCTTAGCTAAATGACCCTCCCCCCCCCCTTCACATCCATTCACGCGAAAGAAAACAGGGGCACACCAAACATTTCATAATAAAAATAACAAAACAGTCCTATTTGTCTTAGTCGGCAATTGAGTAAAGGAAATTTAGGAAAAAAACAATTATCTGTAGAAAGAGATCGAGCAAAATTTCAGCGTGCCTGAAACCACTGCCTCAGCCGTTATATCTTTTTCGTATTTCAAACCAAAATAAAAAAGAAACATAAGGAAAACGTTTTTAAAAAAATCCAAGAGGGTAAACTGTTTTTAACCCGAATAAAATAGAGATCTCATATCACCGGACACAACAAAAAGTTCGGACAACGGCAGAACTCGGCAAATCTGAATAGAATGGATTTAATAAACGCCCGACAAAAGAAAAGAAAAATGAAAAAATACGGAAGCGGAAGTGTCGAGCTCCTGTTCCCCTTATTCCGTCTGCAGTTTAATCGTTTTCTTTCATTTCGTCATGGATGGGAACGCAGGTGCCTACGCTCCTATTGGACGTTGGACAGCTGACGTCATACAAGTTGTATGACGTCAGAGAATGCCTCTTTGTTCGAACGGGAAACGCCCGTGAGAAGCCAACTTGTCCATTTCTTTTGAGGCATGCAGCGCCTCCAAAGTTCAATAGTGTAGAACGCAACGGGAGCAACAACTACAATATTCAAAAAGTGCATTTTGTTAGTCAGTCTGCCGCACATAATACAGGCCGGTCGGAATAGGCGTGATGATCACGCTATTAAAAGAATAAAGTCGTAAAATGATTCGTCTTGAGTTGTCCTGCAGCGTCTATTACTAGTGCCGAGATGCTTCGGCGGCGCCCTCTTGTGGTTTCCGTTGGTGACGTCACGGCAAGGATTTGTCTCGCCGTGACGTCATGAGTTGTAATCTTGACTACTTATCGTCAGGAGTGGTTCGATGATAGGCGTAAAAATAACCGTGAACGCTCGGAGCCATCGCATTCTTAAACATACATCGTCACAGTTGACACTCTAAAACTGCGCTGATTTCCGTCGATGAAAAAAAAATATCCAAATATAATAAATATAATATTGGCCTGTCTCTTTCGCCCAGCTGGCGCGAGCGCGTCCTCAAGACGCGACCATGTAATACTGATGAGTGGCGTCTCAGAGACGCGACCATAAAGACGCGCTGTAGCATCAGGTAATGCAAGATGTAGATTCGAATACAAGAGTGCCTCAGTGTCTGGCTATGCATGCTTACAGTGCTTG
>JAZHYW010050991.1:0-17562 GCA_037355805.1 Ixodes ricinus
AGTTGCACTTAAGCAGTAGCGCCTCTGACATTTTCACCAGATAAGCTTCCGCTTCCTTGGGAATGGCATCTCTGGCTACTTCCAAAAAAGTTGTTCTACTGACGCTGCCTCGTAGCAATAGCAGTGTTGTGCTTCGGTGAGCGCTTTCGGCGTAATGCTGGTATTCGCCCTCTCCTCTTTTGTTTTCTCTGCTTCTAGTGTTCGAAGTCGACAATGGGTTCTATGCATTTTGTTCATAGCCTCGACGACTGAGGCAGCGGTGCAGAGGAAAGTTCCAAGCGCAGAAGAAAATCAACAGTAATTTTTCTCACTTGCAACCCTTCCTCATTTCGCTGCCTCAGCCCCGGGCTAAGAACAAAATGGTTAACTTCCACCAGCTCGCCTTGGGCGCACTCACCGCGATTATCATGCGGCTTTATGCCTCTTCGCGCTGGAAGTCCTGCAGGTTTGCATTCGGGGCTGTAGCACGACTTCTCAGAAGCTGTCAACCAACGTACCGTGCTGTGTTCTCTGGGTGAAGTGACATTCCCAGCTGTAGATCGACTAACGTGTTCAGCGATGAAGGTTACCAGTTGTTTTATCGGGTTGCCCATCTGCCTTTTGTCGCAATAGACGCATACCCATGTTGGAATTACAACGAGGCTGTTTAAACGTTTGTTGTACACGTTACTCCTCAAAAGTAACAAAAATACCGTTACTCGTCACATGGCCTTAAAGGTAACTAAGTACGTTAGGCGTCCAGTTTCTAAAAAGAAAAGTGACTAAATACGTTACTCGTTACCGAAAAAAGTAACTAGGTAGAAGTAACTCGTTACTATATAGTAACGCGTTACGAACATGTCCGAGTGTCACTATGTGTGCAGTAGTGTGCAGCGCCATAAACACGCCAACGAAACGTGTTTCTTTTTTCTTTTTCTCTCTAAAGCAGCAGTTACGCTTGTACGCCATACAAAAGACACCCTGTTCGCTCCGGACGTAATGACGGATTTATCTGTGAATAGGTCTCAAGCATGTTTAAAGCATGTTTGCTTAGTACATGTGCATGTTTGGAACATGTCCGCAGATAGATTTTGTATGACGCAATGTGACTTAGGCTAGGTGGCGCGAGCTACCGCCCGTTACAAAGGGTATAGCCAATCAGTTTTGCGGAATGGGCACCCCCCCCCCCCTTCTTCCATTCCAATTCCATTCCGGAAAATTAGAACTTCCCACAATTGCATTCTTTTCAAATCCTCGGAATAAAATGATTGGGCCCATTTCCAGCCCTGGAATGGCTTAGCTGCACCATTCCAGTTCCTTTAATTCCTAAATGTGGAAAAAAGGCAATTAACAGCCACACTGTGTCCATGGGGAAAAAAAAGCAGAATAAAGCTGCTGACGTTATCAAACGCGGAGACGACTGAAAAAGTACGTCAATGCTTCCTCAAATGATTCATTTTACTAAGCCAAGGGTGGTCGCACAAAGCGCTTCGTGGAACTTGGTGTCACTGCAGACATCGATCGCGCTATCAAGCGTAAAAGGCTCGCGAGTCACAGCAGAGGCGAAGAATTAAAACTATTCATTTTCCTCTCAAACGGACCGTATACCGACCGACAACAGATACATAGTTAGCGTGATTTTTTTTTTTATAACACCTTAAGAGTCACTAGTCCATCCGTGGCGCAAGAAGAAGCTACCTTGCTCTCTGCTTCGAATACTTGCACAACAGCACCGCTATACTTGGTCTCATTGTACGATGGACTAAAAGCCAAAGCCACGGGCCGCCAGGTCCAATCACGTTACACGCTAAAATATGACATGCTTAACATTGATTAGGGGAGGACGAATTGAGCTCCAAATCGAAAAGCGCGGCATCATTTCTGTAGCTTCGACACTGCAAAGAGTATGTATGTCGTGGCTTTATTGAATAGTACTGAGTCAGTCAGTGCTATTCAAATTGAACCACTGTCCACCCATACCCATTAGCGATCCTAGACGCAGGTAGCGACACGTGCATCGAAGCGAAATACCACGCAATCTTTAAGTGGCTTGTGATTAGATCTGGTGGCCCGCAGCTTTTCCCTTCAGTGCGCTTCAACAGCGCACTGAAGGGAAACCCTTCAGTGCGCAGGGGTGACTGAAAGTCCTTCAGTCACCCTTGAAGAAGAAACCGAGTTGGTTTTGAAACGTCGGGTTGCCTTTCAAATTTTGGTTGGAGATTCATTTTTGGACTTTAACTCTCACCCAACCAGGCAGACTTCTGCCGAATATGTTTACTTTCAAGTCTTTATCCAGTGCAGTACGACTGCTAGCGTGGAGCCTTCAACAGGTATCACGCAGTATTGATACCCGACCACCCGCCGGTACGATGCTAATCCAGATCGAAAGGGCAGGGCTAACTACCCACACCACACGCCGGAAGAACAACTGAGTTGAAGACGAGAGAGACAGCGAAGGGCCCAGCGAAAGATAGTTCAAATGAAAAAGGACAAAAAGTACAACGGCAACTTGATGTTTCTCGAAAACGCGCGCACGCACCCACGCACACAGAATACTTCTTTTGCCTCTAGGCCACCGTGATCTCGGCATAGTGAGATATACCCCGTTTCTCACCTTATGATGTACCTTGATGGTCGTATACGACCTACACAAGCCAATCTGTGGTTCGTAGCTTGTCTCGCGACTTCGCGCTTTCCGCGTCGCTCCGCCCAACCGGAGGGACACGTGATGCCCTCCAAGCAATGAATTGGCTCCGGTGGCTCGTAGCGTCCTCTGCGGTTCATCGTAAGGTGAAACCGAGTATGCAAGTGTACGCCTCCACACCGGCCTATTCGTGCTGTACATGCATTATTACTGAGCGGTCTCCATGTCGTCGCTGCCGTCTGTTTAGTCAAAACTGAGCCGCCGACGCCAACGTCGAGAATTTTTAATTCACTTCGCGTCGCCACCCGCAAGAAGGCGCGGCTCACATTTCATAACTCCGAACCGTTTTCAATGAATCGGTAACCGCCACATAAGATTACGGTTCCGTTCCGGTTCGGGTTCAATATCAAATGTTTGATTGCCGTTACTAGTCTTGTTCTGGTTCAGTTAAAAATAGCTGCTTTCCTCTGGTTTTGGGTGAGGTTCGACACCCTGGGTAACAGCTACATGCTAATCGCGCATGATTACAACAGCCGCTTTGTCACGTCTCCCGACGCCAGGAAAGACATCATGCCCGTCTACAACTATTCGGTTTCGGTTGCTTTACAGAGAGCGCGCCATTTTCATCCTCGACGGAGGTTACACCAGTGAGACAATCAAGCCATCAGACACCTCCAGTCCAATGATGCTTTTTCAAGGGCCACTTACTATGCCCTAACGAATTGCGCCATTAGCCCGTAGGCCTAAAATGAAAATCAACACAGCTTGCATAAGAATCGTGCCCATTTCATTCCCACTCAATTCCGAGCAAACGGCATCTAATTCCATTGCCATTCCATTCCCCCAGCGCTGCCGCCATTCCATTCCCCTTCATTCCGAGTCACGAAAGTGCGGAACGATTCCGGAATTATTCCAATTCCGGAGTGGCAACTCCGCAACACTGATAGCCATTAACATCCATCCATCCATCCATCCATCCATCCATCCATCCGTGACAGTACTCTCATACGACAAACAAACACGCCTCGGACACTGCCTATAGATCGTCCTACGGTCTACGCTCCACGCTCTAGCACTCTTGCGTCTTTGTTGTAATATTTTTTTAGAGATCAGATCTGCGTGTAACATGTGGTTAGGTTAGTCTGGGTGCTACCGAAAATCCGTTCGCGCTATTAATGGTCCTACTCGAATGGAACTGTGCCCATTTGATCCGAGTGCGTGAGACAGAACAAACGTTTTAACCTGCAGACTGATTCGACGCTGTATAGAAACATTTGTACGCCAAATGCGGTTTACCGTGTTTTGCGGGTTAACGCTACTCGCGAAACTGACAATCTGCAACGGCGGAGCTTTGCTTTGTGGTCCTCGTCTAAAAATTAGTGTGAGCGTATAATGTGCTTCGACAAAATAAAAAAAAACGCAATTGATTTTTTTTTTTTGTCGATGGCCGAATGCGTTAACATATTGAAGCTCGGACCACGTAAAGCAAAAACTCGCGCAGGAGAAGCCAGACATCATGAGCTTACTCTCCACCCCTGCTCGGTTGAATCTGAATGAAAAATTTGGAGAACGTTCTATGGGAGACAGAAGCGGTTCTGTGTTTGAGGAAAAACACTTCAGTTGCATTCATTCGGGCTCTGGGATCACGAATATGCAGATCATATATATATATATATATATATATATATATATATATATATATATATATATTTTTTTTTTAATTTGGTTCACGGAGGTTGCATAAAATAAATTTCAAAGGGCCGCAGAATCCCCTCCTTTCTGGGACGTGACGTCACACTAGGAGTTTTCGGAGTCTCCTGCTCTCGCGCATCTTCAGCACCCGTCAGAGCTATTCCCCTCGAGATCAAACCGTGTCGCCACCGTGCGGCTGAAGTTGGAAACATGCGAAAGCGGGGATACCACCATGCGTCGTCTGCTACGGCGCACCTTCAGAAGCATGGATCTCGACGACGCAAGCCCGTTTCCAGCGGAGCTGAGCCCTCCTCATTAAACTCTGGTTGTTTTTGTTGTCGTTTGTTTCTACTAAAGGTTGTGTTGTATCGTTTCACATGCGTGGAAATTCAGCAAAGTGATTATTATTAAGTCGCATCCTTCGAGGATCTTAGTGTTGTACATTGTATACAACCGCTGGTCCCACATATTTTTGTTACCTCGCACAAAGCCATAGCTTTCATAAAATATTTAATGTTAATTAAAGCTGTGGTTTGATTAAGATATAAACCGACTTCTCGTCACCTTTTAATAGACTAATCGATTAAAAAATCCGCTAGTTGATTTTTCACCGGTGATATTTCATAAAAGACGTTAAATTACACTTTGTTTTTGCTATTTTTAGTATGTCATAAATGGCATATTGCGTTCCCAATTTAAACTTCACGTTATGTCGCCTACAGAAATATGAACACGGGAAGCCTTTTAAGGTGAAGTAATTTTTAAGTTATCATTTAAACAGTATAATCACCCTCGATGACAGTCACAAGCATGCTGAAGTGGTTTACAGTGCAAGCCTAGCTTTGTCCTAAAAGAGATGAAACCGTCAAAAATATTAAAGCCGGCATTCTTTTTTAAACATTTCCTGGCTTTTTTATCACAATAGTCCAATTAAACGGCAAAAATAAAATATTCTAATTAAATCATCACTTGAATAGTCTGCAGCTTAATCGATTAAATGCCCAGTCCTGATATGCGTTAGGTGAGGGCGGAGGGTGATCGGAAAGTCTCGTGAGAGTCGCTAGCCCTTATCAGTAAAAGAGTGTCGCTGTGGTCGATGCCGTCTGCGTCGTGGTGCGAGTCGTTCGTTGGAGTTGCAGTGTCTACTATGTTTGAATATAATATTATTTAGCCAGAAACTTATAATATTAGCCTTTTGATATCCGCGGCCTTCAACCGAGAAAATCGAAGCGGGTGAACCCACACTACCACGAAAAGCATCTATAACACGCACGCTATAGCGTTGCTTGGTTACACCCGTTTGTTACACTCGCGGCAGACATATTAGATTAGTTTGTTTCCCTTGTTTCAGTTGTCCTGCCAACGAACAGCTTCCGGATCGTAACTAAAGAAACACTCTCTCCTCATCGCAACGTAATAAAATTGTTTCGACTCCGGAAAATTTACCAACACTACGGCACAGTAAAGGGAAACATTGACTGCAGCGGAACTCAATAGCACGATAATTTTCGATACAGCACTAATTTACCTTTATGCTAAACATCTATATTACTGCAAAATGTAGAAGTTACAATAACAAACATGCATAGCACCTGCGATTTCACAGCCCACCATACCCGTATTATGTTATCCGGGTTGGAATTCATTGTTTTGTTGAATTTCCACGCTGGTGAACCGATACATCTATTTTAAAAGAAACAAATATATAACATAAATAGTGCAGTTCACCCGGAGACAGGCATCCGTCGTGGTGATCCATGCTTCCCAAAGTCTGCCTAGAGTAGATGACGCATTCACACGTGCGAATTTTTTTAAATTTAGGTCGTACGCTGGTAACACGATTCGATCTTCACTGAAGCACCGAACGGTACCGCACCATTTTCCGCTAAAATTGTTTTCCTACGGATACTATGCGACAACTTAAACGCAAGAATCTACGCCGTCTCGCGCGCGAACGTGGAGAGCCTATGGGGCGGTCATGCTTCTATCCCCGCTTTGATGATGATGATAGCGCGACAGTAGCGCCACCTCGAGGTCGATCTCGAGGCCAATAGACGAGCACTCTTGCTGTTTTCTTGAAGGTCAGAAAGAGACTTCTCGACTGGTGTCAGTGTGGGAGAATATACCTAGCAAGCTTGCAATGGCACGCACTGCCCGTACGAACGACACAAGCTTGGCGGCCCAAAGATCCTAGTATGACGTCACGACTGGTCAGAGGTTTTTCGTGTTTCCTCGCGTCTAGTTACATCTTCGGGAAAAACGAGCGTGATGTTCAAATTCACGAGACAAACATACGCCAGAATTCCCCTCTAACTCGTTGTTTCCAAGAAGTGTTTCAGACTCCTCTATTTAGGCTTCGCTTTCAAGAGTGGAACGAGATAACGTTATCGGGCCCCGTTCGCGAAGCCTTCTCATATACCGTACAAGAGTGTGTGCGTGGCCTAGTCGGTAGCGTCATGTGTCACATCTGACGTCACACGTGTGACGTCACGTGACGTCTCACGTGAGCGTTGCGGCTTCTTTGAAATTCCCGCGCGAGGTCATGTGTGTGACGTCACACGTGGCTGTGACGTCATGACCCTATCGACCAATCAGGATTTTCCGGACCCACCGACGCCGGCGATGAATTTTCTGTGACACGACTCACGAGCTGCTTAACACTTTCGCGTCAAAATCGTACCAGCGTGCGGTCGCGCATCACCACTGCATGATGCACGTCAAAGATCCCGTGCTTTACTGCGCCCCTAACCGGCTTTCCGTCCGAGCGCAGCCAAAGCTACGTGTGGCCGGAGCCAATCACACGCCGGCTACAGGTCACGCGATCTCGCCTGCACTTTTGTATCACTCCGCTTCGCCGCTGGTCGTCAGCGCCTCCCGCGCTCGCCGAGTATTTCGTCTGCTACGGGTGTATCAACGGTATCGTCTGCTACAGGTTTAAAACGTGACCTTTCACGTTCTGAAATTTAGTCATAGGGGATGTCAGTATGTAGGCTGGCCGCTGGCGTCTGTGTCCGAGCTTTCGATCCTGTTCGGCATTTCGCCATAGTTTCGAGATGTAAGTACACGTTCCAACGTGCCCGATGACCCGACCGTTGATGTTTCCTTGTATTGTTTGGATATACCGGGGCTCGAGGCGCAGGCCTTTC
This sequence comes from Ixodes ricinus, assembly GCA_037355805.1. NCBI lineage: Eukaryota > Metazoa > Arthropoda > Arachnida > Ixodida > Ixodidae > Ixodes > Ixodes ricinus. Next base: position 7,462 of record JAZHYW010050991.1, read on the forward strand.
CACCAGCTTCTCGGCGTTCAACGTGATCGGCAGGTAAAGGGGTGCCCTGATTTCGCCGCGTATCAGTGAACTGTAGTGGCCCGGACGCTTTTCTTGTTTACAACGCATTCGCGGTACGACGCGGCCGGAGTCTCCTGCCGAATTTGAAAGTAGACATTCATCACGACCTTTCGCGCCTGACGCCCAAACGTGCCTTTGCGAAAGGACGTTTTGAAACGACTCGGTGAGGAAAGCAGCGAAGCACGCTGCACATGATTCGGCCATTACGGGAACAAAATCGCACAGAAAACCGAGCGAGCGCTGCAGCAGTGTTGCCAGCGGACGTACGTGTTTTCACCAAACCACATGCATTGACATATATTAATAAAAACATCAACTTCCGACAATTCATATCTTTAGTTGCAAATCATTCTCAGCAGTACACATCTGGAATATTGTGCAACGTTTACGCACAAAACAGCTATTTAAAAAAAGATAAATATATATACTTTTGCGGACTACTTTGTGGTGCGTAGGAATGCTCTTCTCGAAGTTGCGAACCGTCCCCCAGCCTTTGGCTGCGCTCGGACGGAAGCTGAAACGAAGTATAGTAGATGTACTGCACCGGCTACATTCCTCAGCTACAGGAGGGACACCCGATGCCCACCGAGGGTCGATTAACTGCACGCTGTCTAAACATACACGCAACAGATTTATGTCTGCCGAGATGTGAGACAGCGGTTTGCTAAAGCGGGCCCATCACTCTATCCGCAAGAGAAAAATATGATACTGGAGGACTCTTAAGCTTCGCCTTTAAGCTTCGCATTTAAGAGTAGCGTAATCAACGGCGTGTCTGGCTCGCAGCCGAGAGGGTCGTATGTTCTATCTGACGCTCCAACCCAAGGTTCTTGGAGATTTTTTTTAGGCAAATAAATCACTTATCGGCCAATCTCGAATTTAGCGGTTCCACGGACGCCGACACCAAGGCCGACGACTGGCTTTTCTGCGACACGAGCTCCTTAAAGCTGTCGATTTAAAAGCATTTGCCGCTTTTTTCTTCTGTGCGCTGAAAATTAACTGCGGCGAAAGGCCGAGCAGCTACGCGAACCCCCGCTGCTTACTCTCCTGACGTCTCAGGACGTCAAGACTTAACGCTAGAAGACGTGACATCATCACGTCACTGGCGTTAAGATATGTCACAATGTTTGTCTCATTATAGAGGGGGGGGGGATTTATTCTCTCCGCTGTAATTAATGGGATCAACTTGCCCGTCAAGTTTAGCCGTCTAGGACCTAAAAATGAACTGAGCATGTCCCGGGACCCGCTACCGAAGAAATCAACTCCCGATACTGCTGTCACCGTAAAATTTACTCTTCAATGCACATTATAGCCAATCGAAAAAATATCAAAGGACTTTTAATTCAAATTCAGCTTCACGCAGCCAGCACGCTAAACGGGGTCGGATCTTGTTGTAAAGGGGATCATCGGTGCGACCGACATTCTGCTCCTGAATTACTTCGTACTCCTGACTCACTCCTGAATCTCTTCGTAAGCTGCGCGGTTTTCTATGCGTACGTCTCAGCGGGTGGCTCCAGACGTCCTACCAACGAAAAGTAACTCGTTTAAAGTGTATTTTTATCACAAACGATGATAGAGGCAGGCAGGATTCCTCGATGAAAATGAATGGTTGGTCGTGTAGTTTTATTTCCACGAAAAACGTTTTGGGAGTAGGGGTTTTCCGGCTCTTAAGTCTGAGGGACGATTTGCAGTTCAATTTGATTTGGACATTGTTGTGATTTAATCGTCAACGATGTCACATTTTTTTGTTTCTGGGGGGTCTGGGGGGTGGGGGGGGTTATGTTTGTAGCTTTCAACGGCTCAGGTTTTTTTATAGCCGCAAAATATCAAAATATGTTCACCCTCTTGAGTAACGTCTACCGTAATGGGTAAAAACCTCGTTTTCGAAGTGTGAAGTGTATCATTCTTGCAAGCTAGAAAGGCGACTGGGTTATGGCTTCTACATTCCACGTGATCACTTTAGTGGTGGCTAATATCAACTGAAGTTACGATTTACAGCCCGAATACCTGTGTATTCGTGTTCTAAAGTACTTTGTTAAAAAACAACAAAGATCTTTGTAGGTGGCGAAAAGAAATCGAATTAAAAAAAGGTTCTTTCACTCTTGTTTAAAATCTCTAGTTTGCTAGGGAAAAAGACTTCTTTGTTGAGCCGCTTTTTAAATTTATTCGTGAGCGCGCGACCACTTGGAAGGGGCAAATAAACGACGTGTCCTTATTTCTAATGCATTTACGAAAAACTGTATCTAATCACCCTCCTTCTATTTGATTCCACCCCCCCCCCCCCCCCCAACCCAAATAACCGTACCCCTCCTTAGCTTAGATCCTACTTGGCCAAGGAGAGGCGATCCTCCCCCTCCATATTAAAGACATGTTTCACTCACTCACTCTATTTTATTTTCGTTTCAAAAAAATTACATTCGCGTCTTTTTAGGGATTTGCGAGTCGTGACATGGAGGGTCGAAATAACCTAAGTTACAGTATCGCCCCAGCTCAGTAGCTCTGGCTTGCCGCCCACAAATCGCCGTCTCAATAACAATGCCCTACAAGCTGTTGTTAAACGCTCTAAAATATTAGAAACAGACTCCGTCGACGCACTCCGGGCAACGTGCACACCTATACGCGGCTTTGGCGTCGCGCATAAAATGGTAGCGTTGCGGGATGGCTCCGACTCATTACAGCGATTGCGTATGGCAAGTGCATGGGCGTGCAATGCACTGCCCTTCGCTCGCCACGAGTGTGGTTGCGGGGGGAACACGCCAGTACGGGTTCTGAACATGAGCGGGAGATTTATGCCGAGTTACCAACATCGAGCTCAGCCTCACGGCACGCGATCGGAATCGGTGTCACGGCGGGACGGCGGGTCGCAGCACCCACCAAACTCCGTTTCTCCCAAAAGTTCGACTCACAGTCGGTGCTACGATCGCACATGGGCAATTGAGCAACGCCAAAATTTCGCATCGTCACGGCGCTAATGCCTGTGCATTTGATATCACCAGCTGATCCAATAACGCAGAGCGAATGCGCCATGACCCCGCCCTCTCTAATGCGTTAGTGCCCCTGGCACAAGCCGAGCTGACCTTTGGACGAGGTTTGGAGCGCACGTATGCCAAAGTTCGCGACGTCACCCACGAGATGACGCCACAGCCACACTGGCTGTGGAAGCATGACTAGGGAAAAGCTTTCGCGTTAGCGCCGACAGATGGCGGCGGGGTGCATATTTCGAGAGGCTAGGCGATAGGACGCATAGCAACGGAGGCCGCACTGGATTGGCTGGTTATAGGGAGCGACGCCGCTGACGTAACACCTAGCAACCGAAGATCGCCGGCGACGTCCACCTTCGCCAATTTCGGCGCCGCGCAGTGGGGGACGGCGGGTGTATCACTGGGGCGCGTGTCAACCCCCCCCCCTCCCCCCGTTCACGTCGCTTCGCGGCGACAGTCTGCGGATGGCTCATTACAAAATATTAACCCACCTTGGGCCCACCCGTACACGCCACCTCGCGGCGCCCCGCCGGCGGCCCAAGTACGCCCTAGCCCCGCTGTCCCCCACTGCACCTCGGTTGCTAGCTGTTACGTCACGCCGTCGCTCTCTATAACCAGCCAATCCTGTGCGGCCGCCGTTGCTACTGCGTCTACTATCGCCTAGACCTCGAAATAAGCGGCAAGGGTGTGGGTGCGCGCTTTGGACGCCATCGGAAGCTCCTGCCGCCGGCTTCGGAGACCTGTGGACGCACACGAGCTGCGGTTCCGTTCTTCGGCCTGCCTCGCCGCTTTTGTCGCGTAGTTACCATGTCGCCGGGCCGTAACCGCACGGTGTCGCCGCCCCCTGTATGCACATGTATGCACAACATGTGTGCACAACAACGAGAAATGGCATCTGTTGTTTTCACGCATATCGCGCTCAGGTCCCTTCATGCACACACTAAAGGAGCCTTGACCTGCTTGCACCAGAGAGAAGAAGGGTTTCGGGAATATTCACCCCGCATGATATCGCTTACGTATTTAGATAATCGGCGTGGCTGAAATAGCTGATTTCAACCAATTTATTTGTTTTGTGCCCGAGTCGATAATAATAGCGGACGCATAAAGACGTCGAGAGCCATGACGATTCACTCTTCGCATTGCTTGATTGAATCCGATTGGATTGCTAATCAGTCGCATGCAGTGTCGGGCTTGGTGTGGTAAGCTGAGTGTTTTGCTTCTCCCTTCTTTGATCAGCCAGTTTCATGAACGAGAAACACTGCTGGAAAACATGCTCCGATCACTCGGTGTCCACAACCTTATTTATAAACACACTACACCCGCCTCCAAGTTTGTCTTTTTTTTTTTAACCAAGGCGCAGGGATTAAATACGTATATATAATAATATAAACTCCCCACCCTTCAAGAAAAAATAAGTAAGAAGAAAAGATAGCTTATATTTATTATAGAACACTGCTTTTGAGCATCACGACGAAGTTTTTATTTCAGGCTTCTATTTTGGAGAAGGTTCTGCCCAAATAGCAACACTATTTGAAATAACACCTCAATCAAAATAAATTTCAAAACGTAAATATTACATTCTGTTTAGGGGGAGGGAAAGGGGCAGAGTGAAGGAGCTATTTCTTGATATGTGTCTGCAACCCAAAAACCTGACAAACAAAAACCATCAAGGGATTTTTAGGTTTTTATTAGCGATTCAGAATAATGTTTCTATTTTAAGTCGATCTGCCTAAATATCAAAATGACTTCCAACTCGAAATAAATTTCACGGCGGAAATATTGCGGTAAATTTGTTTTTCTGATGAAAGTTTCTTTTGTAATATAACTTCAGCTACTTAAAAAGTTTCTGGCAAGATCCGTGTCCCTTTAAGAGCGTTACTAACTTGCCATACAATATAATAAATAATAATAATCATAGAACAAGAATCAAGAATAACTTTTTATTAGGTGTCCAGGAACGACCACGCGGTCTTGGTACTGGCACTCTGAAACTTTCATACACACTACAAAAAATGAACAAAAAAATTAAAAAAAAACATTAAAAAAAAACAAAACACTTAATGCATTCGTAAACGACATGATACATATAGCGCATGCTGACACAAAGATCTGATTTACACAAAAAGCAAAAGAAGGGAACACAGGGTCCAGATGTAGGGTAGAAGACTGCCACAAAACAACAACAATAATATTAATAATAATATTAATAATAATATTAATAATAGAATAATTATATTTATGTGTCCACAAACAGCACAAAGCCTGGTACACTGTCATAAAAAAAGATAAGCACGTGCAAATTCCCCCCCCTTTTTAAAAGAAAAGAGAGAAGCAAAGTTATATTTATGAACAAACTAGTGGCTCGACTGCTTGTCGAAAATTGTTTATGTCACATATCTGTGAACAAGCAAAACCGCGTGCTGATTGGGGGGGGTCGCCAAATAGCTTAGTGTTTTTTTTTTCGGAGAATCAATTGAGTGAATTTTGCAACCTCGCGAATGAGCCGATGAGGATATGCAAAACAACATAAAAAGACAATAGTAAACAAGGCTACAGAGACGTGTCATTTTCGATGCGGAGCACGTAGGTTGGCGAACAACTAAAGGAGTCTTCCCTAATTACCTGGAAGCGAAGACGAGCGCTCTTCTATCGGCAGAAAAGCCCAACTCCGGGGCGTCAGTCAGGTTGACTGACGGTGTCAGGATTCGGCGCTGGATGTAAACGAAATCAAGACTCTTTTGGGAAGGCATCGTGAACACGAACTCACACCCACCCACTCCCACACAGTCGTGAAGTTCACGAAACGACCTGACAAGGTTGACGGGAGGTGACCGGGGGGGCAAACAAGCGAAACAGTAATCGAACTCACGCGAACAGCGGATTCCACAAATAGAACGAGCAAGAGATTTACCAAAGAGGGGAAAATGTAGATAATAAACAATGCGGCTGAAAGACTGACGGTGAAAATGGAAAAGATGTGGATTCGGGAAAATGTTTTTTTTGTTTTCTCGTTGGCTTATAGCTAGGGTTTCGTGTTTTCGGAGTTTATTTTTTGTCAAATTCAGAGGGTGTTTGTCGAAGTTTATTTTATGTCAAACATTCGGAGTTTATCGGAGTTTATAAATGTTCGTTTCCCAATTCTTTAAAATTCGGAGTTTAATTTCTCCTTGTTTGCTATTAAAAACAATTATATAAATAACCGGATGTAAACGTATGCCAGATAAAGAATAAAACACGCTTGTATCAATTAAAATTTCTTCAGTTGAATTTGTCTTTGGTGCCATTGCCATTGGCAGTACTAATTTGTCCGCAGACAGGTGTTGTTGCTTCGATAAACGTCGATACCTTAAAATCAATAAACTCCCGGAGGTAGTCGCTAGGAAGCTCGCAGTCATCCATACTATTCCATCAATCTAGCCCGCGGCCGCGCGAGGCAGAGTGGTTAAGGATGTAATAGAAAAGTTTCAACTGCCTCTGTTTCCTATTTTATACAATTTCAATGGTCATTGTTACACAAACATACCCTCTCCTTTCTCTAAATCACAAAACGCATGGCCCAAACTGGAAACTAAAAACAGTGGCTTTTGTCATGACCCGAATGTACGACGACCTGTTGCCCCTGAATCAACCTTGAAAAGACAAGCGGTAAGACCCCTTTTGAAAACTGTCCGAGATTTGAAAGATAATTACGGTGGCATTTTCCCCGGACCATTGACCCTGCGCTGCTCAAATTGTAAAAAAAAAAAAAACACACACACACACACAAAAAAGTCCTTGTTGTTTCTTGTCTTTTTTTTTTGCGAGGGGAGAGGGAGGGGGAGAGGGAGGGGAGGGAGTGGCATTGGCACATAAAGTTCAGAGTTTATCGGATAAATTTTGCCGGCAGGTGTTTTTCGGAGTTTTTCTGAATTTATTCGTAAACACGCAACCCTACTTATAGCTAGGTCACTTCGCAAGTTTAGTTCTTGCACCTTCTAATGGACTGTTTTTTTCGGGTTTTATCTTCTCGGTCACCTCGGAAATGAGACTATAGATAGCAAGTTGTAATGCCAAATCATGGCCGATTAGCTTGAGGAGAGAAAGCAAATTGTGTGTGCCAGGATATAAACGGTACTTTGTAGAAGTGTTCAAGGTCAGTGCACGTTCGGCTTTAATCGAGTGTAAGGAAGTCAGCGCAATTATTACCTTAGAAAAACACAAACACATATCTATATGAGACTGAAGCAAGCACAATTTACGAATCAATGCGCTATAAATATTTGGAGTTGAATATTTTCTTAAAATTACAAATTGAGGAGCATCCAAAGATGATATATTCGTTCTAATTTGCACATTTCAATTAATTTGCTTTTCGTCGCCCGAGCAATTTTATTGATGGTGTTTTCAGCGGGCATAATATTTCGTTTTATGCCTTCAGCACTCTGTTAAATCGTTTTATTATTTTTGGCGTTTTCGGCATCACTGTGTTGCATTTTAATTTCTCGAAAAATCAAATTTGATGAACCTCATGTCGCAGCATTGCTTCGCTATGGGGAGCGGTCAGACTTGTACGTAACGCGTTTCGAGTAACACTTTACTTGTATCTTGTTTTTGTTTCGGTAACGAAGTAGCGGCCTAGTTACGTTTTAAGAATAGGAACGTCGAAAACAGAAGTTCCCAACTTAGTTCTCCACCCTACTTGCACCTGTAGTTTACGCGACGAGGAAACGTTTGACAGACTACAAAATATGTGCACAAGCATAGCCTCCTCTCTACTCACAGAGCCTGGCAGTTCGACGATGGAGCCATAGAGTGCCCGGTCGTAGATTTGAAGCGCGTGGATCAGGTAGCACAGTACATCTCTCGGGGAACCTGGACGTCAGCGCACAGCTTTTGCAGCGGCGAAGACGCGAAACATGGTTTTCAAACTCGACGAGAAAAGAAGCGGTAGCCCGAGGAACGCGAGTAGCACAAGCGGACAGATCCTCGCTCGGGAGAAGTGTGTTTCGGCGTTTCGCCACAGCGGGGCGCCCGTCACGTGGCTCTGCTCTCATCCGTTGTCCGCCGCTTTACCTTTTCGATCTCGGCGGCCGCTTCTCCTGGCAATCTGCCAGGCTTTGTCAATATAAAGGAGGCTATGGCAGAGGTATGTAAGTATTGTCACAGTTATCCCTGAATGAAGGCTTTAAAGAGCGAGGAATTATAAACCACGACAAATATTGAAAGCGGAAACTTCTTCGTAAAAACGACACATCAAGAGTAACGAGAAAATACGGCGGTATTTTCAAGTTGATGTAACGCATTCCTTTTGAATCGCTCTGTACCGAGTAACGTACCTGGTTACTTTTTGAACGAGTACAAGTAATGACATTTAGTTAATTTATTTCAGTAACGTGTACGCGTCTGGAAGTGACTCCAAATGATTTACTTCAGTGACAGCGTCAATCCGTCGCCGGTGACTGGACACCCGCGTCTTCTTAATTACACCCGAATGATAGGTAGTTGACCGATTGCCGCCGCGAGCAACAGCCCTCCCCAGTGGTGCGCGTCGACACCTGGTGTTTACGCCTGATGCGAAGCTGTGTGCGAGACGCTTTCCCGTCTCATCTGTCCCTCTTTCTTGTCTGTCTCGGGGAAGAAATGATCCTGAATTCTGAGGCCTGCTTGTGTGTTTATCTGTGCGTGAGCACAGACATGTAGGTGAGTGTGCGTCAAGACGCTAAGACAGAGACAAAGACAGAATTAAAATGACAGCAACCAGGAGCCGGCAGTGCACAAAAATAACCATCATAAATAAATAAATAAATAAATATATATATATATATATATATATATATATAATATATATATATATAATTTATTAAGTAGAGAAGAAACGTGTGTCTCTACGTGGGTGTGCCTAGGCATGGCGTGTGGCTTTGTCAGCGTCATTCGGTAGTTTCTTTGTATTTATATTTGTCTATTTCATTCTATGAGTTTATTAATTGTTATTATACTTTTTTTTTTGCTTTTCCGTGTGTGATTTCATATGTTTGGCTATGTGTATTTTGTGTTTGCGTTTTTGCTTAGATTGTTGTTCTTGTTTATTTCTTCGTCGTGTTGTCTGTTTTATTTACTTTGTGCTTCGTCTACTCACTAATATTTATTGTAAATATTCTGCTAGTGATTGTCTGTACATGTTTCGCTATCGATCTTTGCTTTCGTACTTGGATCTGTTTTCAGAAGTGTTCTTTTTCTTTCTCAAATTCAAATTTTATTTTAAATTCAAATTCAAATTTTGTCTTCATTTCTTTTTGTTTGGAGAAGAGAAGCAGAAAAACAAAAGCAACTTTGTGTTTGCTTGACGAGCTCCGGCCTCCCGACAGCAGCAGAGAGGACAGCATGTGCATATGTGCAATGTTTTAGCATTAATACTTACGACACAAAAATAAACAACAGGCGCTAGAGAGGAGAATGGGAATTGATTGACCCATGCTTTCAAGATGCACAATTTCCACGGACACTCTTTCACAAACGTAAAACGAACACTTTGCCGGAATTTACTTCACACTTCTATCTTAAGTTCTGTCAAACGATTTAAAAACGTGGAACTATATTTGGACCTTGTATTGTTTTTAACGGCAAAATATAAGAAAAGGCAATAAAATCTAAAGATAAATAGGATGTAAAACGTGGTGTGTTCTCTTTTTTTACCCTCGTTTACGGTTTTAAAATTTACTTATGTGTGACAATTTTAACATTCCCAATTTCACTGACCAATCATGCGGTTACTTTCGAGTTATGGTTTTCAAAGTGCTTTCAATTATACTTATGTCACAAACATTATTCTCGAAACCCTCATTTAGCAAGATTTACGCCAAATTGAGATCGCGAGAGAAAATGAGTAGTTTACAGCCACGGACTGAAGAAAAGGTTCCCGAACAGCGCCCTAAAAGGTGGCTTTTTCCCATAATGATATCTTATGCGGGGATGCACCCTTTACAGGGACAGCACTGTTGGGCAAGCTGTGATTGCTTGCCGAGCAACCTTCGCTGAAATAATGTCGTTGATGTCACCGAAACTCCCTCCTGGTATATTGATCCCT
>JAZHYW010050993.1:0-23219 GCA_037355805.1 Ixodes ricinus
CTCAGTAGTGGGTCCGAGCCTGCTGACGTCGCTCATACGTGCACGCGGCGTAAGCCCATGATCCGACACTCCTTGGGATTGTGCCGGCTTGCGAGACAAAAGAGCCGAACTGGGCCTCACATCCACTTGAGGCCTGATCACGCAAGAATTTGGAGCTACTTCCCGGGTCGCCGAGGAGGACGCGAATAAACTTTCACAGTCTTCTCAAGAGGCTGGGTACTTTGTCAGTTAATCATCATCATCATCATCATTTTCAGTAGTGTTCACTTAAGCAGTAGCACCTCTCGAAATTTTCATCAGATGTGCTTCCCGCTTCCTTGAGAATACATCTGGCTACTCAAAAGTTGTTCTACTGACGCCTCGAAGTAACAGCAGTGTTGTGTCAGTAAGAGCGAAGAATCTGATATCGCCTTCTGTTTTTTGTTTTCTGCTTCTAATGTTCGAAGCTGACAATAGGTTTATCCCTTTCTGCGTTGAGGAAACCTCCGAGTTTACATTCGGGTTGTACACGATTCTAGAAGATTCAACCAACGTACCGTACTGTGTTCTCTGGGTGAAGGACATTCCAACTGTAGAGATCAACTAACGTGTTCAGCGATGAAGGTTACCAGTTGTTTTATCAGGCTACCCATCTGCCTTTCATCGCAATTAGCCCCGAGAGCGAATACGCGCCGCTGCGGTCGCCGCGCCCTGATTGGGTGAGCTGTACCGTGACGTCAGGAAGAGGACGGTTTCGCGATCTCGCGTCCGGCTCGCTTCCCCGGTACCTAGCTTCCTGGCTTGGCGTTGTTCGTCGCAAGCACTCCTCGTTTACCCGGTGTAAAACGCTGGTTATGCCGATATTGACGGCTTCCAACATTTTATGTTTTGCTTGTCACTTTTACCTTATAATTGGGTTAAAAGTCCCGAAAGCTATCGGCGGAGGCAATTCCCGTCGATAAACTTCCCGTCCGTCCACACGACAAGGCAATCTTGAAAGGGGTCGGTGAAGTGGCGACGTGAGGTCAGGACGCTGGAATTCTGTTCCTTGCATGCCTGCGATTAGGAATATTACGATCCCTCTTGCAGCCTTTGAAATGGTATTTATACCGCGCGTTTGGTCGGCTGTGGCAACAGCCTGCGACCCCGAATTTGCACGTGCCATCGTACGCGCGCTGGTTCGCAGATGCTGGTGCCCCTGCAAGGCCGGTCCAGACACCACGAGGCGCCGCACTGCGTTGCGGCGAGAGCCGAAAGCGAGTCACCGGCACATCTGTGCTTCGTATGGCTGTGGAACCAACCAACCAATAACCGCACGCGACATAAGCAGCAGGGATGTTCTGTCATCGCTGCCAGCCCAGCGTCAAACGCAGTAAAACGCAACTTTCAACCAGCTTAAGTCGAAGGCCTTTGAAGCGCTGCAAATGAACAAGATGGTTTACACAAATGTAACCTTCGTGAATTAATGATACAGGATTCATGCTTGGTATGCAGGAATGTGTTATTTTTTAGAAGATGCACAATCACTGGAGAATTTAGCTTGTATGGTAGCAAGAAAAACTGCCAAATTGTCCCCTGTTGCCTGTATGAGATCTAGTGAACTGCCCAAGATACGCGCAGCAATAGTACTATATTTGGAATGTTTCGCACTTTTTCACTGAGCATTCTTTCTTCTTGATTCCATCCTTAAGTACTCAGGAAAACCACACCGTTTAGATGAGTTGTCATTTCCACTCAGAAGAGCACTGTTCTGCATCTCAAAAGCTTCCTCAGCTTCCAACTCCCTACAGCTGGACTCGCTTGGACACCAGGGGAAAATAGGAGGAAACAGCAAGCATTCGAACGGCTTTGTCGCAGTGTGTTAGATGCTGCACTAGAAGAAAATGTGAAACCTGTGAAGGGTGACAGTTTTGCGTGAGAAAAGCTTCTTGGTATTTTGTCGGCTTCGGACCAATTTGATTTTCGCTGAAAATCTCAATTTTAGAGCCCTAAGGAACTAATGTACGGGCTAGTCACCTTCGTTTACGTTTGTTGTACATTACTTGAGAGGATAATATAAGCAAGTCGACAGATACTTCACAGAGTGAGAGTTTATTTAAACACTTTCCGACTCCAGAGAAAAGGTCAAAGAGGCAGAGCAATGGCATATAAAATAAATGTTGCTTTCTCTCTTTACTTTTGCCCCTGTACTTGGGCTGTCTCACTTGCGATTCTCTCTCCATGGCCCAGACTGTATTTAACATGTTACTCGAGCAGTATGCAGGTATTCTGCTTCGGCAATCTTGTTTAAAACAGAAGAGTTAAAAACAAAACAAAAAAAACACGAAATAGTATACATAACTTTTCAATCCATCTCAGACCATCAGCAGCATTTATTGTGTGAGATATAAATCTATAGTGATGCTCCTGCAATTATGGCCATATTTCTTTATTTTCATATGCCAGCTGCGATTCATGCGTCTCCTGCCCTGTCAACCAGGCCTGAAATGCTAGTTGAAGCTTCGCCTACAGCTACAGGCCTTACCTCAATAAAGCCACATATTAAAAATTTACACCTCCTACGAAAAACACGCACAAAAAGAAAAATAAATAGAAACGAGCGCGCCGACAGCTAAGCGTCGTCACAGGCTCCACAGGGCGAGCGGAACGAGTCGGGGAAAAATTGTGTCCCCGCCGTGACGTCACCCCAGTTCGCCGTAAGAGGGCGCCACGCGAACTTCTCGGGGCTAATAGACGCATACCCATGTTGGAATTAAAACGAGGCTGTTTAAACGTTTGTTGTACACGTTACTCCTCAAAAGTAGCAAAAATACCGTTACTCGTCACATGGCCTTAAAGGTAACTAAGTACGTTAGGCGTCCAGCTTCTAAACAGAAAAGTGACTAAATACGTTGCTCGTTACCGAAAAAAGGTAACTAGGTAGAAGTAACTCGTTACTATATAGTAACGCGTTACGAACATGTCCGAGTGTCACTATGTGTGCAGTAGTGCACAGCGCCATAAACACGCCAACGAAACGTGTTTATTTTTTCTTTTCTCTCTAAAGCAGCAGTTACGCTTGTACGCCATACAAAAGGCGCCCTGTTCACTCCGGACGCAATGACGGATTTATCCGTGAGATACGTCTCAAGCATGTTTAAAGCATGTTTGCTTAGTACATGCGCATGTTTGGAGCATGTCCGCAGATAGATTTTGTATGACGCAATGCGACTTAGGCTAGGTGGCGCGAGCTACCGCCCGTTACAAAGGGTATAGCCAATCAGTTTGCGACGGAATGCCCCCCCCCTCTTCCATTCCAATTCCATTCCGGAAAATTAGAGCTTCCCACAATTGCATTCTTTTCAAATCCTCAGAACAAAATGATTGGGCCCATTTCCAGTCCTGGAATGGCTGAGCTGCACCATTCCATTCCTTTAATTCCTAAATGTGGAAAAAAGGCAATTAACAGCCACACTGTGTCCATGGGGAAAAAAAAGCAGAATAAAGCTGCTGACGTTATCAAACGCGGAGACGACTGAAAAAGTACGTCAATGCTTCCTCAAATGATTCATTTTACTAAGCCAAGGGTGGTCGCACAAAGCGCTTCGTGGAACTTGGTGTCACTGCAGACATCGATCGCGCTATCAAGCGTAAAAGGCTCGCGAGTCACAGCAGAGGCGAAGAATTAAAACTATTCATTTTCCTCTCAAACGGACCGTATACCGACCGAACAACAGATACATAGTTAGCGTGATTTTTGTTTTTATAAGACACTTAAGAGTCACTAGTCCATCCGTGGCGCAAGAAGAAGCTACCTTGCTCTCTGCTTCGAATACTTGCACAACAGCACCGCTATACTTGGTCTCATTGTACGATGGACTAAAAGCCAAAGCCACGGGCCGCCAGGTCCAATCACGTTACACGCTAAAATATGACATGCTTAACATTGATTAGGGGAGGACGAATTGATGCTCCAAATCAAAAAGCGCTGCATCATTTCTGTAGCTTCGACACTGCAAAGAGTATGTATGTCGTGGCTTTATTGAATAGTACTGAGTCAGTCAGTGCTATTCAAATTGAACCACTGTCCACCCATACCCATTAGTGATCCTAGACGCAGGTAGCGACACGTGCATCGAAGCGAAATACCACGCAATCTTTAAGTGGCTTGTGATTAGATCTGGTGGCCCGCAGCTTTTCCCTTCAGTGCGCTTTAACAGCGCACTGAAGGGAAACCCTTCAGTGCGCAGGGGTGACTGAAAGTCCTTCAGTCACCCTTGAAGAAGAAACCGAGTTGGTTTTGAAACGTCGGGTTGCCTTTCAAATTTTGGTTGGAGATTCATTTTTGGACTTTAACTCTCACCCAACCAGGCAGACTTCTGCCGAATATGTTTACTTTCAAGTCTTTATCCAGTGCAGTACGACTGCTAGCGTGGAGCCTTCAACAGATATCACGCAGTATTGATACCCGACCACCCGCCGGTACGATGCTAATCCAGATCGAGAGGGCAGGGCTAACTACCCACACCACACGCCGGAAGAACAACTGAGTTGAAGACGAGAGAGACAGCGAAGGGCCCAGCGAAAGATAGTTCAAATGAAAAAGGACAAAAAGTACAACGGCAACTTGATGTTTCTCGAAAACGCGCGCACGCACCCACGCACACAGAATACTTATTTTGCCTCTAGACCACCGTGATCTCGGCATAGTGAGATATACCCCGTTTCTCACCTTATGATGTACCTTGATGGTCGTATACGACCTACACAAGCCAATCTGTGGTTCGTAGCTTGTCTCGCGACTTCGCGCTTTCAGCGTCGCTCCGCCCAACCGGAGGGACACGTGATGCCCTCCAAGCAATGAATTGGCTCCGGTGGCTCGTAGCGTCCTCTGCGGTTCATCGTAAGGTGAAACCGAGTATGCAAGTGTACGCCTCCACACCGGCCTATTCGTGCTGTACATGCATATTACTGAGCGGTCTCCATGTCGTCGCTGCCGTCTGTTTAGTCAAAACTGAGCCGCCGACGCCAACGTCGAGAATTTTTAATTCACTTCGCGTCGCCACCCGCAAGAAGGCGCGGCTCACATTTCATTACTCCGAACCGTTTTCAATGAATCGGTAACCGCCACATAAGATTACGGTTCCGTTCCGGTTCGGGTTCAATATCAAATGTTTGATTGCCGTTACTAGTCTTGTTCTGGTTCAGTTAAAAATAGCTGCTTTGCTCTGGTTTTCGGTTAGGTTCGACACCCTGGGTAACAGCTACATGCTAATCGCGCATGATTACAACAGCCGCTTTGTCACGTCTCCCGACGCCAGGAAAGACATCATGCCCGTCTACAACTATTCGGTTTCGGTTGCTTTACAGAGAGCGCGCCATTTTCATCCTCGACGGAGGTTACACCAGTGAGACAATCAAGCCATCAGACACCTCCAGTCCAATGATGCTTTTTCAAGGGCCACTTACTATGCCCTAACGAATTGCGCCATTAGCCCGTAGGCCTAAAATGAAAATCAACACAGCTTGCATAAGAATCGTGCCCATTTCATTCCCACTCAATTCCGAGCAAACGGCATCTAATTCCATTGCCATTCCATTCCCCCAGCGCTGCCGCCATTCCATTCCCCTTCACTCCGAGTCACGAAAGTGCGGAACGATTCCGGAATCATTCCAATTCCGGAGTGGCAACTCCGCAACACTGATAGCCATTAACATCCATCCATCCATCCATCCATCCATCCATCCATCCGTGACAGTACTCTCATACGACAAACAAACACGCCTCGGACACTGCCTAGTAGATCGTCCTACGCTCTACGCTCCACGCTCTAGCACTCTTGCGTCTTTGTTGTAATATTTTTTTAGACATCAGATCTGCGTGTAACATGTGGTTAGGTTAGTCTGGGTGCTACCGAAAATCCGTTCGCGCTATTAATGGTCCTACTCGAATGGAACTGTGCCCATTTGATCCGAGTGCGTGAGACAGAACAAACGTTTTAACCTGCAGACTGATTCGACGCTGTATAGAAACATTTGTACGCCAAATGCGGTTTACCGTGTTTTGCGGGTTAACGCTACTCGCGAAACTGACAATCTGCAGCGGCGGAGCTTTGCTTTGTGGTCCTCGTCTAAAAATTAGTGTGAGCGTATAATGTGCTTCGACAGAAATAAAAAAAAACGCAATTGATTTTTTTTTTTGTCGATGGCCGAATGCGTTAACATATTGAAGCTCGGACCACGTAAAGCAAAAACTCGCGCAGGAGAAGCCAGACATCATGAGCTTACTCTCCACCCCTGCTCGGTTGAATCTGAATGAAAAATTTGGAGAACGTTCTATGGGAGATAAAAGCGGTTCTGTGTTTGAGGAAAAACACTCCAATTGCATTCATTCGGGCTCTGGGATCACGAATATGCAGATCATATATATATATATATATATATATATATATATATATATATATATATATATTTTTTTTTAATTTGGTTCACGGAGGTTGCATAAAATAAATTTCAAAGGGCCGCAGAATCCCCTCCTTTCTGGGACGTGACGTCACACTAGGCGTTTTCGGAGTCTCCGCTCTCGCGCATCTTCAGCACCCGTCAGAGCTATTCCCCTCGAGATCAAACCGTGTCGCCACCGTGCGGCTGAAGTTGGAAACATGCGAAAGCGGGGATACCACCATGCGTCGTCTGCTACGGCTCACCTTCAGAAGCATGGATCTCGACGACGCAAGCCCGTTTCCAGCGGAGCTGAGCCCTCCTCATTAAACTCTGGTTGTTTTTGTTGTCGTTTGTTTCTACTAAAGGTTGTGTTGTATCGTTTCACATGCGTGGAAATTCAGCAAAGTGATTATTATTAAGTCGCATCCTTCGAGGATCTTAGTGCTGTACATTGTATACAACCGCTGGTCCCACATATTTTTGTTACCTCGCACAAGCCATAGCTTTCATAAAATATTTAATGTTAATTAAAGCTGTGGTTTGATTAAGATATAAACCGACTTCTCGTCACCTTTTAATAGACTAATCGATTAAAAAATCCGCTAGTTGATTTTTCACCGGTGATATTTCATAAAAGACATTAAATTAAACTTTGTTTTTGCTATTTTTAGTATGTCATAAATGGCATATTGCGTTCCCAATTTAAACTTCACGTTATGTCGCCTACCGAAATATGAACACGGGAAGCCTTTTAAGGTGAAGTAATTTTTAAGTTATCATTTAAACAGTATAATCACCCTCGATGACACTCACAAGCATGCTGAAGTGGTTTACAGTGCAAGCCTAGCTTTCTCCTAAAAGAGATGAAACCGTCAAAAATATTAAAGCCGGCATTCTTTTTTAAACATTTCCTTGCTTTTTTTATCACAATAGTCCAATTAAACGGCAAAAATAAAATATTCTAATTAAATCATCACTTGAATAGTCTGCAGCTTAATCGATTAAATGCCCAGTCCTGATATGCGTAAGGTGAGGGCGGAGGGTGATCGGAAAGTCTCGTGAGAGTCGCTAGCCCTTATCAGTAAAAGAGTGTCGCTGTGGTCGATGCCGTCTGCGTCGTGGTGCGAGTCGTTCGTTGGAGTTGCAGTGTCTACTATGTTGGAATATAATATTATTTAGCCAGAAACTTATAATATTAGCCTTTTGATATCCGCGGCCTTAACCGAGAAAATCGAAGCGGGTGAACCCACACTACCCCGAAAAGCATCTATAACACGCACGCTATAGCGTTGCTTGGTTACACCCGTTTGTTACACTCGCGGCAGACATATTAGATTAGTTTGTTTCCCTTGTTTCAGTTGTCCTGCCAACGAACAGCTTCCGGATCGTAACTAAAGAAACACTCTCTCCTCATCGCAACGTAATAAAATTGTTTCGACTCCGGAAAATTTACCAACACTACGGCACAGTAAAGGGAAACATTGACTGCAGCGGAACTCAATAGCACGATAATTTCCGATACAGCACTAATTTACCTTTATGCTAAACATCTTTATTACTGCAAAATGTAGAAGTTACAAAAACAAACATGCATAGCACCTGCGATTTCACAGCCCAGCATACCCGTATTATGTTATCCGGGTTGGAATTCATTGTTTTGTTGAATTTCCACGCTGGTGAACCGATACATCTATTTTAAAAGAAACAAATATATAACATAAATAGTGCAGTTCACCCGGAGACAGGCATCCGTCGTGGTGATCCATGCTTCCCAAAGTCTGCCTAGAGTAGATGACGCATTCACACGTGCGAATTTTTTAAAATTTAGGTCGTACGCTGGTAACACGATTCGATCTTCACTGAAGCACCGAACGGTACCGCAGCATTTTCCGCTAAAATTGTTTTCCTACGGATACTATGCGACAACTTAAACGCAAGAATCTACACCGTCTCGCGCGCGAACGTGGAGAGCCTATGGGGCGGTCGTGCTTCTATCCCCGCTTTGATGATGATGATAGCGCGACAGTAGCGCCACCTCTAGGTCGATCTCGAGGCCAATAGACGAGCACTCTTGCTGTTTTCTTGAAGGTCAGAAAGAGACTTCTCGACTGGTGTCAGTGTGGGAGAATATACCTAGCAAGCTTGCAATGGCACGCACTGCCCGTACGAACGACACAAGCTTGGCGGCCCAAAGATCCTAGTATGACGTCAGGACTGGTCAGAGGTTTTTCGTGTTTCCTCGCGTCTAGTTACATCTTCGGGAAAAACGAACGTGATGTTCAAATTCACGAGACAAACATACGCCAGAATTCCCCTCTAACTCGTTGTTTCTAAGAAGTGTTTCAGACTCCTTCTATTTAGGCTTCGCTTTCAAGAGTGGAACGAGATAACGTTACCGGGCCCCGTTCGCGAAGCCTTCTCATATACCGTACAAGAGTGTGTGCGTGGCCTAGTCGGTAGCGTCATGTGTCACATCTGACGTCACACGTGTGACGTCACGTGACGTCTCACGTGAGCGTTGCGGCTTCTTTGAAATTCCCGCGCGAGGTCATGTTGTGTGACGTCACACGTGGCTGTGACGTCATGACCCTATCGACCAATCAGGATTTTCCGGACCCACCGACGCCGGCGATGAATTTTCTGTGACACGACTCACGAGCTGCTTAACGCTTTCGCGTCAAAATCGTACCAGCGTGCGGTCGCGCATCACCACTGCATGATGTACGTCAAAGATCCCGTGCTAGTAGATGTACTGCACCCGCTACATTCCTCAGCTACAGGAGGGACACCCGATGCCCACCGAAAGTTGATTAATTGCACGCTGCCTAGACATACACGCAACACATTCATTTCTGCCGAATTTGGGACAGGGGTTTGTAAAGAGGGCCTATCACTCTATCACAAGGAAAAATTACGGGAGGACTCTTAAGCTTCGCCTTTAAGAGTGGAACGCGAGAGCTAAATGTAAATCCCGCTCGTTCTCAAGCCGTCCATGCGTGTCTGCGTGGCCTAGTCGGTAGCGTGCTTGGCTCGCAACCGAAGGGTCGTGGGTTCCATCCCGCTACGCCCAAAATTCTTCGAATGTTTTTCTTTAAGGCTCATTATTTACTTATCGACCAATCTGAATCTATCGGTCCCATCGGAGGCCGACGCCGTCCTTTTTGCGACACGAGCTTCGTAAAGCTATCGCTTTAAAATATTTTGTTGCTTTTTTTTTGGGTGGTGTGCTGAAAATTAACTGCAGCGACAGACGAGACGCTGCAAACCCTGCTGCATACTTTCCTGACATCTCAGGTCGTCGAGACGTAACGCCAGAAGACATGACATCGTCACGTCACTGGCGTCAAGATGCGTCCCAATTTTCTTGTCAATTTAGGGGGGGGGGGGATTTATTCTTCCGCCGTATTTAGTGGGATCAACTTCCCCACCAAGTTTAGCCGTCTACGACCCAAGAATGAACACAAAGCACGTCCCGGGACCCGCTACAAAATCACTCCGATACTGTTGTCACCGTAAAATGTACTTCAATGTACATTACAGTCGGTCAAAAAATATCAAAGGGTTTCTAATTCAATTCAGCTAATGCAGCCAGCACGCTAAACAGGGTCTTGTTCTGAGGAACATCTGGCGCGGCCAACATTCTGCACGTGAATCACTTCGTCCCTTATTAGCTTCGCGGCTTTCAACGAGAACTTCAACGGCCGGCTCCAGACGTCTAACGAAAATGAACTCGTTTAAAGTGTATTTTGTCACAAACGACAATAGAGGAGGCAGAAGTTCCTTAGATGAAAATCAATGGTTGGTCGTGTAGTTTTATTTCCACGAAAAACGTTTTGGGCGTGGGGTTTTCCGGCTCTTAAGTCTAGGGACGATTTGATTCAATTTGCTCTGGACATTGTTGTGATTTAGTCGTCAGCATTGTTGGAATCGAATGGGAATGGAATACCGGATCCAACACCTCAACCCCGACGTCTTTTTTTTTCTTCTAATGTCAACATCTAAAAACATTCTGAGTCAATAACTTTCAAGTTCTAAACAGTAAACCAGATTGCAGATTATAGTTCTCAGACAACAATATAAATTTATGCTTGTAATATTTTTTCATATATCTTTTATAGCTTTTACAGTTAAAAACCGATATATTTTTGGGAATTATCAAAGCCGAATTTTAGTTTTGTTTTAATGCTTACATTGTCACTTTCTATTTATTTATTTTTGTGAAAGGGGGCATGTTTGTAGCTCGACTGCTTTGGTTTTTTTTTTTATTGCCGCAAAATCTCAAGATATGTACACCCGCTTGAGTAACGTCTACGTAATGGATACATAACTCGCCATCGAGTGTGAGTGTCATTCTGACAAGCTTAAATGGCGACTAGATTATGGCTACTACATTCCAAGTGATAGATTAAGCCGTGGTTTATATAAATCGAAGTTACGCTTTGTGAACACCTCTGTATCTGCTTCAGGTACTTTGTTTAAACAAAAAAAGGTCTTTGCAGGTGCCAAAAGAAAACAATTAAAAATAGGTTCTTACTCCTTTTTGAATATCTTTAGTTTGTTGTGGCAAAGATTTTGTTTAGCCGCTTTTTTAATTTATTCGTGAGCGCGCTACCACTTGAAGCAAAGGTGGTAGAACCACCCATGAATGAAGGAAAATGAATTATGTGTTCTTATTCCTAATGTATTTACGAAAAACTGTATCTAATCTCTCTTTTTTATTTTATTTTATTTTAAAAAACATTCGCGTTTTTTGAGGGATTTGAGAGTCGTGACATGGACGCTCTAAATAACCTAAGTTACAATTGTGCAGCTCAGGAGCGCTAGCTCGCCATACAAATCGCCGTCTCAATAACAATGCCCACGTGCTGTTGCCAAACCCTCCAAACTATTAGAAACAGTCTCGTCGACGCAATTCGGGCAACGTGCACACTATAAGCGGCTTTAGCGTCGCATAAAATGGTAGTGTTGCAGGATGACTCTGACTCATTACAGCGATTGCGTACGGCAAGTGCATGGGCGTGCAATGCACTACCCTTCGCTCGCCACGAGTATAATTGCGGGAGGAACACGCCAGTACGGGTTCTGAATATGAACGGGAGATTTATGCCGAGTTTCATCGAGCCTCACCTCTTGCACGCTCGGAATCGGTGTCACGGCGGGACGGCGGGTCGCAACACTAACTATACTCCGTTTCACCCAAAAGTCCGACTACAGTCGGCGCTACGATCGGATATAGGCAATCGAGCAACGCCAAAATTGCTTCGTCACGGCGGTAGTCGTATTTGTGCGTTTGATATCACCGGCTGATCCAATCACGCAGAGCGAGTGTGCCGTGATCTTGCACTACTAATGCGTTAGTGCCCTGGTACATGCGCTGACCTTGGACTGGTTGGGAGCGCACGTATTCCAAGTTCGCAACGTCGCCACGGGATGATGCCACAGCCACACTGGCTGGGGAAGCATGGCTAGGAAAAAGCTTCTGCAAGCGCCGACAGATGGCGGCGTGGTGAATATTTCGAGAGGCTAGGTAATAGGACGCCTAGCAACGGAGGCCGCACTGGATTGGCTGATTATAGGGAGCGGCGCCCTGACGTAGCACGTAGCAACGGAAGATCGCCGGCAAAGTCCTCTTTTCGCCAATTTCGGCGCCATGTAGGGGGGGGGGCGACGGGTGTATCACTGGGGCGCTTGATAAGTTTTAACCCCCCCTTTCCTCGTTCACGCCGCTTCGCGGCGACAGCCTGCGGATGGCTCATTCCAAAATATTAACCCACCTTGGCCAACCCGTAAACGCCGCTTCGCGGCGCCCTACCGGCTGCCCAAGTACGCCCTAGCCCAGCTGTGCCCCACTGCGCCTCGGTTACTAGGTGTTACGTCACGCCGTCGCTCTGTATAACCAGCCAATCCTGTGCGGCCGCCGTTGCTATGCGTCCTATCACCTAGCCTCTCAATATAACCGGCCGGTGTGCGCGTGCGTGTTTTGGCCCCCTGGGAAGCTCCTGTCGCCTGCTTTGGAGACCTGTGGACGCACACGGGCTGCGATTCCGTTCTTAGTCCTGCCACGCCTTTCTTGACGCGAAGTTACCATGTCGCCGGACCGTAACCGCACGGTGTCGTCGCCCCTGTATGCACAACACGTATGCACAACATGTGTGCACAACAACGAAATGGCTCTGTTGTTTTCCGTACATCGCGTTCAGGTCCTTCATGCACACACTGAAAGACCTGACCTGCTTGCACCAGAGAGAAGAGGGGTTTCGGGAATATTCACCCCGCGAAATCCTTACGTATTTAGATAATCGGCGTGGCTGAAATAGCGATTTCAACCAATTTTTTTTTTGTTTTGTGCCTAAATCGATGATACTGGACGCATAAAGACGACGAGAAACATGACAATTCACTCTTCGCATTGCTTGATTGAATCCATTAGATTGTATCATCACCCGCGATCGGGCTTATGGTGAATGGAACGTTTTCCTTCTCCTTCTTTGATCAGCCAGTTTCATGAACCAGAAACACTGCTGGAAAACATGCCAATCTCTCGGTGTCCACAACCTTATAATCACACTAAACTCCCCCAAGTTTTTTTTTTAATCAAGGTGCAGGGATTAAATACGCATATCATAAAATAAATTCTCCACCCCTTCAGAGAAAAAAAATAAGAAAAAAGAAGATAGCTTATATTTATAATACAACACTGCTTTTCAGCATCACGATGAAGTTTCTATTTCATGCTTCTATTTCGGAAAGGTTCTGCCCAAATAGCAACCTGCTTCGAAATAACACCTCAATCAAAATAAATCTCAAAACGTAAATATTACATTTTGTTTAGGGGAGAGGACGAGGGCAGAGGAGAGGGCTATTTCTTGATATGTGTCTGCAACCCAAACACCTGAAAAAAAAACATCAAGGGATGTTTAGGGTTTTTATTGAGCGATTCAGAATAATGTTTCTATTTCGAGTCGATCTGCCCAAATATCAAAATGACTTCCAAACTCGAAATAAATTTCACGGCGGAAATATTGCGGTAGATTTGTTTTTCTGGTGAAAGTTTTCTTTTGTAATATAACTTCAGGTACTTAGAAAGTTTCTTCCAAGGTCCGTGTCCCTTTAAGAGCGTCACTCAACTTGCCATACAATATAATAATAATAATAATAATAATCATAAAACAAGAATCAAGAATAACTTTTTATTAGGTGTCCAGGAACGACCACGCGGTCTTGGTACTGGCACTCCGAAACTTTCATACACTACGAAAAATGAAGAAAAAAATTAAAAAAAAACATTAAAAGAAACAAAACACTTAAAGCATTCAGTAAAAGACATGATCATATAACCCATGTTGACACAAATATCCGATTTACACAACAAGCAAAGAAGGAACACAGGGTCCAAACGTAGGGTAGAAGACTGCCACAAAACAACAACAATAATATTAATAATAATATTAATAATATAATAATTATATTTATGTGTCCACAAACAGCACAAAGCCTATAAGATGGTACACTGTCATAAAAAAAGATAAGCACGTGCAAATTCCGCCCCCCCCCCTTTAAAAGAAAAAGAGAGAAGCAAAGTTATAATTATGAACAAACTAGTGGCTCGACTGCTTGTCGAAAATTGATTTATGTCACATATCTGTGAACAAGCAAAACCGCGTGCCGATTGGGGGGGGGGAATCACTCAAATAGCTTATGCTTTATTTTTTTTCGGAGAATCACAATGAGTGAATTTCGCAACCTCGCGAATGAGCCGTTGAGGACACACAAACAACATAAAAAGACAGTAGTAAACAAGGCTACAGAGACGTGTCATTTTCGATGCGGAGCACGTAGGTTGGCGAACAACTAAAGGAGTCTTCCCTAATTACCTGGAAGCGAAGACGAGCGCTCTCTTATCGGCAGAAAAGCCCAACTCCGGGGCGTCAGTCAGGTTGACTGACGGTGTCAGGTTCGGCACTGGATGTAAACGAAATCAAGACTCTTTTGGGAAGGCATCGCGAACACGAACTCACACCCACCCACACCCACACAGTAGTGGAGTTCACGAAACGACCTGACAAGGTTGACGGGAGGTGAGCGTGAGGGCAAACAAGCGAAACAGTAATCGAACTCCACGAACAGCGGATTCCACAAATAGAACGAGCAAGAGATTTACCAAAGAGGGAAAATGTAGATAATAAACAATGCGGCTGAAAGACTGACGGTGAAAATGGAAAAGATGTGGATTCGAGGTAAAGGTTTTATTGTTTTCTCGTTGGCTTGCAGCTAGGGTTTGTCGTTTTTGGAGTATTTTTCGTCACATTCAGAGGGTGTTTTTCGAAGTTTATTTATATGTCAAACATTCGGAGTTTATCGGAGTTTATATATGTTCGTTTCCAATTCTAAAATTGGAGTTCAATTTCTCATTGTTTGCTATTAAAACAATTATATAAATAATAACCGGATGTAAAACGTATGCCAGATAAAGAATAAAACACGCTTGTATCGAATTAAAATTTCTTCAGTTGAATTTGTCGTTGGTGCCATTGCCGTTAGCAGTACTTAATTTGTCCCACGACAAATGTCGCAGACAGGTGTTGTTGCTTCGATAAACGTCGATACCTTTAAAATCAATAAACTCCCGAAGGTAGTCGCTAGGAAGCTTGTAATCATCCCATCCTATTCCATCAATCCAGCCCGCGGCCGCTCGAGGCGGAGTGGTTAAGGATATAATACAGAAGTTTCAACTGCCCCTCTTTCCTATTTTCTATACAATTTCCATGGTCACTGTTACAAAAACATACCCTCTCCTTTCTCTAAATCACAAACGCATGGCCCAAACTGGAAACCAAAAACAGTGGCTTTTGTCGTGACCCGAATGTACAATGACCTGTTGCCCTGAATCAACCTTGAAAGATAGCTGGCAAGACCCCTTTTGAAAACGGTCCGAGATTTGAAAGATAATTACGGTGGTATCTTCCCGGACCACTAACCCTGCGCTGCTCAGATTGTAAAACAAAACAAAACACAAAAAAAAAGATTTTCTTTTTTTTTTGCGAGTGGGGGGGGGGGGAGGGGGGGGAGATGGCATTGGCACATAAAAGTTCGAGTTTCATCGGATAAATTTTACCGGCAGGTATTTTTCGGAGTTTTTCGAATTTATCCGAAAAACACGGAACACTACTTATAGCTAGCTCACTTCGCAAGTTTAGTTTTGTTTAGGCAGCCGCCGTCGTCTCTTTGCTGCTCTTCTCTGCACCTTCGAATTGACTAGTTGTGCCGGGTTTCTTTTCGGTCATCTCGGAAATGAGACTATAGATAACAGGTTGAGATGCCAAATCGTGGCCGATTAGCTTGATGGAGAAAGCAAATTGTGGCAGTGGGATATAAACAGTGCTTTATGCAAGAAGTGTTCAAGGTCAGTGCACGTTCGCCTTTAATCGAGAAGTAAGGAAGTCAGCGCAATTGGTACCTTAGAAAACAAAACATTAATCTATATGAGACTGAAGCAAGCACAATATAACGTACATCTGACATGTACAAATTACTCAAAAAAGGTAGTTAAGTTAAGTTACTGAGTATCGACGCCAAAAGTAATTGGAGTAGAGTAGAAATTACGCATTTGTAATAGTAATTGAGTAAACTACTAACTACTGTAAAAAGTAGCGAGTTACTTTGAAGTTACTTTCGAAGTTACTTTTTTATATTTTTGTGGTAGCAAAATGAACAGCAGTTTTGATCCGTGAAAAACCCTGCGAGCCTAAAATAAATGCAGTCACTTTATGGCTTGCGTTTTCACCAAAATAGTTTATCCGCTCGCAGAAGCAATTGACTTTCAAAGTTCTTGATAGAAGAGTTTTCCCCTTTTCCTCCTAAGACGTCCCCAGCCAAGCTAAAAAGACGTTCCAACGACGCGCTGGATGGAACGGCAGCGTTGAATTTGAGAAACAGGCTGTGCAGGGTCGGGTGAGCATGTGAGGTTTGCCTCGGCTAGAAAGTCTTTTTTAACAAACTTTCCTCCTTTTTTTTTTCTTCGGCAAGTTGAGTTTGTTATGACTGCTTTATTCCCACGACGTTCGGGGAGTACGCTGAGCGAGTGCACCTGACCGTCAAGGGTTCAAGTCTCGCGCCACGACGATGAGATCATCCGGACGACTGCGCGTCTCGTTGCAGTGCTGGTGCTACGCTACTGAAAAAAAAGAAATTGTTTTGGTTTAACAGAAGATGAAACAAAGTATACTTCGCCGCTGACGCCGGGTCGAACAGGGGGGATGCTGCCCTCCCAAGGGTGACTCGCAATCCTCGCCGGCGACTACGGTATCCTGACGAGCCTGACACGCCTCACAAACGAATCGTTTTAAACAAAGAGGATGTCTCCCTGGCGTGGAAGGTCGGAAGGACGCGAAGGATTACGTGAACAAGCATCGTCGCTCGTACAGTTGCAGCTGGAAGCGGGAACGTGCTCCATGAACGGATTATCCGTGTCTGCGTTTGTCCGCGGGGAGTCCGGCTTTGAAAAGGCGTATGCGCTGACGACGAGGCGACCATGGGAACAGGCGCCCAGCTGCGAGGTCATACGAGTGGCGCCTCCCCAGGAACCCCCAAACCGCTTCAGTCAGAACTCACTAAAGGCAGACAACATGAAAACAACAACAACCCTCGGAGTGTCCCCTTCTTTCACGGTTGCAGCTGGAGGCGCGGCGTCTGCGTTCATTACCGGATTAGGTCAATACCCGACCAAAGCTTGTTAATCATCTCTGCCTGCGTTTGTGCGCGCCGGTGTTATGTTTTGGGTGCTCGTCGCCACCTTGGCCCAAGGACGGCTGTGATGCAGTTCCTAAGGCTGCCGAGTAATAGTGCGTGGGAACGGAATGTGAGGGGCCCCTTGTTCGGGAATGCCACTTCATCTGACGACGTCTTATTTATTTCTGCGCTCAAACTTTTGTGATAAGCAAAATTATCACTAGATTTCGAAAGTAGTTAGTAGTTTGAGTAGAAGTTACCTGAAAAACGTAGTTAAAGTAAACTACTAATTACCTAAATAAAGTTGTAATTGAAAGTTACCAAGTTACTCGGAAAAGTAGTTAAACTACAGTAGTTTGAGTAGAGTAGTTGAACTACGTCCAAGTCTGATACGAATTAATGCGCTCAAATATTTGAAGTTGAATATTTTCTTAAAATTAACGTGGATAGATAATTACAAATTGAGGAACATCCAAAGATGATACATTCATTCTAACTTGCACATTTCAATTAATTTGCTTTTCGTCGCCCAGGCAATTTCGTGGATGGTGTTTTCAGCGGGCATAATATTTCGTCCTATGCGTTTAGTACTCGGTTAAATCGTTTTATAATTTTTCGAGTTTTTGGCATCACTGCGTTGCATTTTAATTTCTCGAAAAATCGAATTTTTTGAACATCATGTCGCAGCATTGCTTCGCTTCACGTCAGACTTGTACGTAACGCGTTTCGAGTAACACTTTACTTGTACCTTTTTTGTTTCGGTAACGAACTAGCGGCCTAGATACGTTTTGACGAATAGGAACGTCGAAAACAGAAGTTCCCAACCTAGTTCTCCACCCTACTTGCACCTGTATTTTACGCGACGAGGAAACGCTGATAGATCTACAAAAATATGTGCACAAGCATATCCTCCTCTCTCTACCACAAAGCCTCCGGCAGTTTGACGATGGAGCCATCGAGTGCTCCGGTTATAGATTTGGAGCGCGGGGATCAGGTAGCACAGAGCATTTTTCGGGGTAACCTGGACGTCAGCGCACAGCTTTTGCAGCGGCGAAGACCCGAAACATGGTTTTCAATCCCGACGAGAACCAGAAGCGGTAGCTCGAGGAACGCGAGGAGAACGAGCGGACATTTCCTCGCTCGGGTGAAGTGTGTTTCGGCGTTTCGCCACAGCGGAGCGCCCGTCACGTGGTCTGCTCTAATCCGTTGTCACGCCGCTTATGCCTTTTCGATCTCGGCGGCCGCTTCTCCTGGCAATCTGCCGGGCTTTGTCAGTATAAAGGAGGCTATGAGAGGGTGACGTCAGTATTGCCACAGTTATCCCTGAATGAAGGCTTTAAAGAGCGAGGAATTATAAACCGCCACAAATATTGAAAGTGGAAACTTCTTCGGTAAAAACGACACATCGAAGGTAACGAAGAAAATATGGCGTTATTTTCATGTTGATGTAACGCGTTCCTTTTGAATCGCTCTGTACCGAGTAACGCACCTTGTTACTTCTTGAACGAGTCCGAGTAATGACATTTAGTTACCTTATTTCAGTAACGTAGCACGCGTCTGGAAGTGAATCCAAATGATTTGCTCAGTGAGAGCGTCAATCCGTCGCCGGTGACTGGACACCCGCGTCTTCTTAATTACCCACTGAATGATAGGTAGTTGACCTGATTGCTGCCGCGAGCAGCAGCCTCCCCAGTGGTGCGCGTCGACACCTGGTGTTACGCCTGATGCGAAGCTGTGTGCGAGACGCTTTTCCATGTCTCATCTGTCCCTCTTTCTTGTCTGTCTCGGGGAAGAAATGATCCTGAATTCTGAGGCCTGCTTGTGTGTTTGTCTGTGCGTGAGCACAGACATGGTAAGTGAGTGTGCATCAAGACGCTAAGACAGAGACAAAGGCAGAATTAAAATGACAGCAACCAGGAGCCGGCAGTGCACAAAAATAACCATCATAAATATATATATATATATATATATATATATATAATTTATTAAAGTGGAGAAGAAACGGGTGTCTCTACGTGGGTGTGCCTAGGCATGGCGTGTGGCTCTGTCAGCGTCATTCGGTAGTTTCTTTGTATTTATATTTGTTCTTTTTTATTCTATGAGTTTGTTAATTGTTGTTATACTCTTTTTTTCTTTTTGGCGTGTATGATTTTGTGTGTTTGGCTATGTGTATTTTGTGCTTGCGTTTTTGCTTATATTGTTGTTCTTGTTTATTTCTTCGTCGTTTTGTCTGTTTTATTTACTTTGTATTTCGTCTACTCACTAATATTTATTGTAAATATTCTGGTAGTGATTGTCTGTATATGTTTCGCTATCGATCTTTGCTCTCGCACTTGACTATGTTTTCTGAAGCGTTCTTTTCTTCTCAGAATTCAAATTCCATTTTAAATTCAAATTCAAATTTTGTCTTTTTTTCTTTCTGTTTGGAGAAGAAGGCAGAAAAACTTCGCTAAGAACGCAATATGTTGAGGTTAACAACATCCACAGCGAAGACTTAAGCGTTGACTCGGGGTTCAGGGGTCGGTGTTGGGCCCAACTTTTTCTGGTATATAATGACCTCGTTGATGACCTTGACGCTAATGTACCAGTGAGGCTTTTCGCGGATGATTGTTTAATTACACAGGGTCCGGGAGCAAGCAGATCAGTTTCGATTGAGTGCATCATTAGCAAAAATTGTCGAGTCGTGCAACCATTGGGATATGAAAATAAACAGTGAAAAAGGTGTATTGCTTAGAATAACAACAAAAAATCCGAGCGGCCATTTACGTACACTGTGAGGCTCGCCCCCAAAACAAGTCTTCCTTTAAAGTATTTGGGTCTGATTTTCGAAACACACATGAAATGGAATGATCACATTGATAAAATTTGCTCTGCGGCACAGCGTAAACTGGGATTTCTTAGACGAAATTTTAAATATGCAACGGTTGAAGCCAAATTAGTAGCATACAAAGCTCTTATACGACCCATACTTGAGTACGGCTGTGTCATCTGGGATCCGTACCACAAGAAATACATAGAAAGACTGG
The DNA here is from genome assembly GCA_037355805.1 of Ixodes ricinus. Lineage (NCBI taxonomy): Eukaryota > Metazoa > Arthropoda > Arachnida > Ixodida > Ixodidae > Ixodes > Ixodes ricinus. The sequence goes on from JAZHYW010050993.1 coordinate 20,157, forward strand.
AAAAAGTTCAAAGGAGTGCTGCACGTTATTTCATGAGCCGTTATAGACGCACCGATTCGGTTTCAGCAATGATCGATGATCTCAAATTGAACCCCTAGATGAGAGGCGGAGAGTAATTAGACTCAAAGTTTATTTTTATGATGAGTAAAGGTTGTTTAATATTGATTCGACCAGATATTTGATGCACAACCCTCTCATTCTGCCAGGTTGTCGCACGAGTATTGTTTTTAAACCGTACTGGTGCAAAACATTCAGTACCAGAAGTCGTTTTCCCGGTACCATAGAAGAATGGGAACCACTTGCCTGAGGAGATTGTAAAATCAATAGAACCCAAAGTCGTTTCGAAAACTGTCTTAGATTATTTTTTAACAATTAACTTATTTCAGTTTGACTGTTTTTGTTATCCTATTGTTAACGTGAACGGAAGCTGCTTCTGTCTGGCTCCTCTTGCTTTTATTTTGTTATTGTTGGATTTGCCCTTTCCATGCTGCGTCATGGAGTTTTCCTGTGTTTGCCTGGACTTTCTTCCGTTCAGTATGTGTTCAAATTGTATCTGTATCTGTATGTAATTGTATCTGGACTTTCTTCCGTCCAGTATAAGTGTTCAAATTGTATCTGTTTCCTCTCCTGCAAAGACCTCGAAAGAGGTCGCAGTATTTATAAATAAATAAAAAAATTAATAAAAAAAAGCAACTTTTGCCGTTTGATTGACGAGCTCCGGCCTCCCACAGCAGCAGAGAGGACAGCATATGCATATGTGCATTGTTTAAGCATTAATACTTACGACACAAAAAATAAAAAACAGGCGCTAGAGAGAGAATGGAATTGATTGACCCATGCTTTCAAGATGCTGCAATTCTACAGACACTCTTACAAAACGTAAAACGAAACACTTTGCCGGAATTTATCACACTTCTATATTAAGTTCTGTCAAAACGATTTAAAAACGTGGAACTATATTTGGACCTTGTATTGTTTTTAACGGCAAAATATAAGAAAAGGAATTAAAATCTAAATATAAATAAGATCTAAAACGTGTGTGTTCTCTTTTTTTTACCCTCGTTTACGGTTTACAATTTACTTATGTGTGACAATTTTAACATTCCCAATTTCACTGACCACTCATGCGGTTACTTTTCGAGTTATGGTTTTCGAAAGTGCTTTCACTTATACTTATGTGACAAATATTATTCTCGAAACCCTCATTTAGCAAGATTTACGCCAAATTGAGATCGCGAGAGAAATGAGTAGTTTACAGCCACGGACTGAAGAAAAGGTTCCTGAACAGCGCCCTAAAAGGTGGCTTTTCCCCATAATGACATCTTATGCGGGGATGCACCTTTTACAGGGACATACTATTAGGCAAGCTGTGATTGCTTGCCAAGCAACCTCTCGCTGAAATAATGCCGTTGATGTCACCGAAACATACTTTGGGTAGGTGCAATTCAATTACTGTAATTTAATTACTTTCCCTGATAATTTGTAATTTTAATTATAATTTTGGCAAAAAGGAATTGTAATTGGTAATTTAATTACTTTTCGGGGCTGCAATGTGCAAAATTTCTGGCACAATTACAATTACTTTGCAGGATTCTCCATGCGCCGGCGCTTTGCTGCGTACAGCCAAAGCGACGGACAGGGTGTATCCCAACCTGCTCAAAAGGGAGGAAAGAGGAGGAATGGGAAAGAGAGGCTGGGATAGGACGGAATGAACGGTTTTGTAAGCTGTAAAACGATTTAATGAAAATTTTAGAAATAATTTGACAAATGAGGGCTACATTCACGTCGGTTTTTCGTTCGGATCGCAGCGAAATCTGTCTTTTCGTCTTGTTCGCTTTCTGTTGCTCGTGTCCCTTACTTCATTTCACTGATGGACTAAATGCAAAGCCATGACCGCCAGATTCAATCACGAGCCACTCTAAAACCAGCGGTATTGCGCTTCGATGCACGTATCGGTGCCCGCGTCTCGGATCACTGATGAGAGGACGGGTGGATAGTGGTTCGAATCGAAAAGCACTGAGCAACTCAACAATTTTACATCGCAAAGAAAGCCACGACATGGCCTCTTTGCAGCGCTCGAAGCTATAGAAATGATGTGGCGCTTCTGGTTCGAGCATTATCCATCCATCCCGTAATCAATGTGTAAGCGTGTCATAGTATAGCGCTGTAACGTGATTGGACCTAACGGCCGGTGGCTTTAGCCTTTAGTCCATCGTAGGATGAGACAGAGTATAGGGGTCTCTCTTATTTCTCATTGCCATCATCAGGAAGCATCGGGTTTGAAGTCGAGCAGGTTGGGCTCCGATCACATCATCCGGTCGAAGCGGGGAGGCTCGAGTCCTCCTTACGCGTCTTCGTCGCTAGTATATTCGCTTACATATTTCAGTCAAGGTTGTGGATTTTATTGTCCATGAAATTATTTTTCGCTATCAGTTCTTCAGTCCTCTACCACTTACAGTAACTTGTGCTACTCTGACATCGAGGCGAAGAAGTAGCACCCGCCTTACTCCCAACCGTTGTGCAACACCGCTCTTCCTCTCTCAATCCTCGTCTACCTTCTGCATAAATTTTCGCTATTTACTGTTGCTCCAACCCTAACCCTTTTAACCGTTTTTCAAACTGATTGACGAGATTCCAAAACCTTTACAAACCGCGGTTTTAGAACGTGTCAAGAGCTTGTTTAAAAATAAAATAAAAATATAATAACACATTTTTTTATTGAGAATATAGAAATGCAGGAGTTCATTACTCCAAACCATAAGTTCTATAATAAATTTGAATAAATTTGATAAAAGAAAGGTACAATACGTGACATTTATACAGCGGCCATACAGCTCGTTTAAAGTTATATGAGGCCCAAAGTGAATAGCTCTCAGATATAAGTAATTGTAGTAATTGCATTACTTTAAAAGAAATTTGTAATTGTAATGAATTACTTCATAGTAGGTAATCGTAATTGTAGTTAAACTACTATTTGGAGCAAAATATTGTAATCAATTAAATTACCTTTTCAAAGTGATTTACCCACGTATGCACTGAAACTCCCTTGTGGTATAATGATCC
>JAZHYW010050999.1:0-36622 GCA_037355805.1 Ixodes ricinus
ATGGCGAATTTAATCAAATTTTGATATTTTTTTAGCATGAATCGCTAGAATCTTTCCATATGCAGTTTATTAATTCCAGAAAGGAGTGGTTTATCGTCCTGCCTTCTCTTACAAGCCTTCTGTTTTCACCAGTGTTGACGAAACGGCGTTCCAAAGAATGACATTTCTGGAGCGCAATCCTTTTAGGAGTGAACGAAAAAAACGTGCCGTTCCACCTTGCATCAGCGGAACTGCAACGGGAACTCACTACGTTTTCAAGAAATAAAAAAAGGAACGGCAATTTTTCTTAAAAAATATATATTACAAAATTTATTTATACCTATGATACGCGATTTATAGTCGGAGCTCCTCTCTTCCATTTCCACATCAGCGGAGCGAACGTTTGGAGGAGGCTACTTCCTCTCCAGCATTCGCTCTTGTAAAGTGGAGAGAGATGAGGAGTCGCTTCTATTTCACTCTTAACTTGTCACGTTCTATCATCTTTTTTTATTTTGCCAATTTCAATCCTTGATTTAAAGGTATTGGGCAGTGTCCGAAAGATAGTCGAATACAAAGAACTAGAAGAAATGTGACCCTGACGTTGCGATGTTTTCTAACCAGTGCGCCTGCACACTTTCGCTTCTTGCAATTCGATGCGTTGTTTGATGTCGACATTTTATCTTGTTTGGTTTACTTTATTTATGAATTATCTAGCACAGTACTTGAATCGAATACCCAATTGATGCTGTTAATTTAACGACACGTTCTATCTTACAAATGTAACGGGAACGAATTTCTTTCGAACCATTGGAACTTGTAACGAGAGCTCGTTCCAAGATTCAGAAGGAACGAGAAACGAAGTTTTGTTCCTATCTTGGAGGAACTTGTACAACACTTTCTTGCATTGTCTTTTTTCTGTGATGTATAGCCGACTTGCCTGTCAGTTCGTTTGAATATTTACATTAAAGGAACGCCTTTAAGCGCAAAAAACAATGCGGATATATATACCGGGTGCTTAAGCGAAGGCTGACAAAAGTTCCTAAAATTAATGTATTCGAGGTAAAAAAAAAGAATCTCGGCACCGCATTACTCGTGGTGGCGGACGTCAGAAATGAGGAACACTTACTAATTAGTTTGCTAATTAATTGAAAATGACTAATTAACTTTTTAGTTGGTGAAAATAGACACACGTTTTTAATAGAAACTTGCCTCCCCCCCTCTGAGCCTCATCGAAAACCACTCAATCAGCAACTTTCAGAAAGACTTTGAGCGCGTGAGAAGCGTAGTAGTGCGCTAAAGCTACCCCTCGTGGAGCACGGGCGCGAGCACCTGTTGCTGAAAAGCCCTGTATCGGATAGCGCACCAGTGATGAGATGGACTTCGCTCCTTCAGTGCACGTCTGACAACGCTGCAAGCGCGACGCGCAAACGCATTGTCACGTGTTTTCATTTTTTTTGCGGGATTTTTTTTAAGGCTAATGAAAAAGAAGCCTCGGAAGGCGAATCATGTAGGAACCATTTTAATTGGGTGTTTCTCAATACGTTCTACAACTCTCCAAAGTAAACGTCGGCTCTTAAACGAAAAGTGAAAAAATAGCTACTTAGTCTTAATTAACTAAATAACTAGGAGCACGAAAAGAAAATTCTGCACGTTTCCAAACGCTTATTAACAACATACAGTTAATCTCACTGTCGCAGAGCCTTCCTTTTTTTTAAAGTTTGGTGGCAGTTATTGTGTGACACCCTGTGTGTATATATATATATATACAGCAATCTGGGAGGGATCGGTGGCCGAGAACCGGCAATAAAAGAAAAAAAAAAGGATCGGGCGGCCAAGTGGGCTAGCGCACACCAGCTCGGAGCACGTGGAGTGAAAGCTCGCGCTGCAGAACCCAGGATCCTGGGCTCAATCCCTACCCTGCCCGTTTCGACCTGGGTGAGCATCGTACCGGCGTGCGGTCGTGTATCACTACTGCGTGGTACACGGTAAAGACCCAGGCTAGCGGTTGTACCGCCACTGGCTAGATTTCTCATCTACAGCTGGGAGATTCGTCGCCCTTGGAGGCAGACCAAGTTCTAGGCTCTATAAACGTACACACAACCCAATTTTTTTATAGCAGTCTGTAATATAGCACTGAGAGTATCGCAATTAAAAAGCAAAAACATTACTAGGACTTACTGCAAGGAAACACCTAAGGTAATCTAGGCTTGCGAAAGCCATGATATTTCAAGAAATACACGAACTCAACTCGTTTACGTCACGGAGAGGATCGTGGCGCGTCAGAGCGCACTTCCGGTATGGGGCTGTGGGCGGAAGGCACCATCCGGGACGTGCATTCCTGCGTTGTATTGAAGGAAACCAGACAAAATTTACAGTTAGGTAATATAGTAGTATGTCAGGAACTACCGACAGGAATTGTAATATATTGTTTGTATAGCCGCTATTAGGACTTGAATCTCGTACTATGAGGTTTTTGAACGGGACTTCGCATAGACGCTCAGCTGAGCAGAATTTTGACCTATGTAAGGTTTTCTATTTAATGCTAGTACTTACCTCAATATGTGAGCGTAAAAGCCAGTGAAGCAACAATATTTATCCTAACAATATTTATTTACTTGGCACTGGCGTGATTAGCTAAGGTGTGTGAGCTTCGCCCTATGTATTGACGGAGAAGATACGTTACATCTAGACTCCCAGACAAACTTACGTCGAGATGAAAACGCCTAAGTAACCCGGCATGAATCGCTGAAAATAGAAATGAAATCTACACACATGACTAATGGTGAATTCCGCTCGCAGATCTCGAGCGCTCCAAAAGCGCTCCATTTGGAGCGCGCATATTCCGCTCGCAGATCTGGCTCGAGCTGGTCATCTTCCGCTCGTAGATCTCTGGCAGCGCCCGCTCCACGGAGCGCCTCAAACCCCGCCGAACTTGCTCTGCGGGATTTCACAGATCTTTCCGGAAGTTGACAGAGCGCCCTACGTCATTTCCTTCTAAATCGGCAGTGCGCATGCGCGGCGAGGTTGGCGAGGTCGGCGGGCCGGTCGGGTCACGGTCGGGTCGTCGAGTTGGATCTGTTCGGGTGCGTCGGTTGTTTACGTGGGATTGTGACGGCTCGAACGCTTCTACCTCGCGTAGATCAGGGATACAAAGCCGGGACTGTGGAGCGTGGTAAATCGTAAGCGCTGACATCTGTGATCGTGAGAGGAAGAACGAGAAAAAGAACGACAGAAAAGCCGGAGGCAGACGCAAGGTTAGGCCTGTTCATTCTGCAGCCAATGATTGTTTACCTTTTTACACTGCATTCCGCCGGCGTTTTCCCGTGCAATAAAGCAAGAAGAGATTAGGCAACGACCGTGCAAGTGATGGTTTGTTACCTCTGTGTTTATTAAAGTCGTACCAGAAATCTGAACTCCACCGCTGGCAATCGCTGTCCGTGCCCCGCCGCTTCGAGGCGGCCGAAAGGTATGTGACGGTGCCGAACGCGGACGTCTTCGTTATTTGTGACATGGGCGCCGTGGTACGTATAATTTCGCCCGGCCTGTGTCGCGTGTTATTTCTGCAGCTAAGCAGTGACAGTTGTCACTGGTCGTCGGAAAGATCAGTCGGCTGAGGCGTTGGTGGGCTTGTCAAGTTCGAGCAGCGGCCATTTTGAACGGCGGAGGGGAAGCGGTGGGGAGGGGTGTGGGGGAGGTCGCTCCAAAAATGCGAGTTTATCTTCCCCTCGTCGATTCGGAGCGGGTCCCACGGAGCGGAATTTCGCCTCCCTCGCGGATTTTGGAAAGCGCTCCGGATCTACGAGTGGAATTCACCATAAGATCTCTCTCGCCCTCTGTTCTTTATACGTGTTCAAAATATTTGTGTCACCGAACGCTCGAGAGCAGCCGCACCTGTCACAGTGGACAGCCAGATGGCCCGACGGAGTCGCCTCCGAAGAGTGGCACGGTGCTCCCTAAGCCTTTCATTAACCACAGCGACGAGTTTGACCCACATACACTTTGTCACAGGATAGAGGAATGCAATACACCACACAAACCCGACATCGAACAAAACAGTCTGAGGTCCCAATAAAACCTATCAGTTGCGAGTGAGTGCTCGTCCGTCGTTTGTGTTTCTTACACTGTCCTCGTCTTTTGTGCGCTTTTTCAAAACCAAGATGAATAACTACAAACTAGCCCCAACTTTCCACCCTTCTAACGTGCATGCTTCCCTGCGAAACTTATCTTTTTGTGTAAAGCCACACGATTATAAGCATTATTTTCGTCACAAGACTGCAGCCTGTGAGCTAAGAGAGCATTTCAACGTTGGTCTTCTAGTTTTACTTCTATTGTAGTGACCAGTGGCGTAACAAGGTATGACGGCGCCCATGGCAAATGGAATTTCGCGCCCCTCATAGCCCATGGCAAATGAAATTTCGCGTCCCTCGCGTAGCCCCGCTGCCGTTTTTTTCCCATAGGGCACATGTTGGGTGGACTCGGCTCGGCGCCCCCTCCCAAGTGGCGCCCGGGGCACTTGTACCCCCCTGCCCCCCCCCCCCCCTAGTTACGCCACTGGTAGTGACTGCCCCAAGGCGATTTCTATAACTTGGGATTTTCATGCTTCTACAGTTCCTACATTATGCCCGAATTTCACTGTAGTCGCCAAACTCATTCATTGTTGTAGTTTTGGTCTCAACTTAATCACAGGCTTTAATGCCGGAAGTTTCACTTATCATTCTGCTTTTTCAATGGGTTTTATTAAACTGTGATAAGCTATACTCTTTACAATACAGTGTGCCAAATATTCGGAAAGTGTTCGATTTGGTCGGAAAAATTAATATTTCCACCCCTCTTTATTTTGTCATGTGTAATTTTAAAGGCGAGATAGTACCACTTTGCTATACAACGTGGGTCAGAGGGTGCTAACCCACTTTGAATAAATAGTTAAAAATCAGTTTCGCGTGCTGCAGCTTTGTAACTTACGACATTGTTCAGCCAGACGGTGGGTTTATTTTATGAACCTTAGCAAAATAAAGCTTGCGTCAGTCGAAAGTTACAAATGAAAACACTTCATTTTCTATGAACCGCTGTTGAGTTAATTAAGCCTATTTCAGACTGGAGTTTCGAAATGCCGTTGCGGGCCACTGGAACGATTGAGTAAGTTTAAACAGAATGTAGGAAGAAGACCCTTCTCACTTTGCACTGGTCGCCCGGTTTTTCTGATGTATGCCCCAGTGGCCTGCAACAGCGTTTTTGAGCTCCTGTCTGAGATGGGCTTAACTCCATGTCGGTCCAAAGAAAATTTATTGTTTTCATTTTTACCTTTTGACTGAGGCAAGCTGTTGCTTTCGAAATTTTTATGAAAGAGGTCCTCCACCTAGTGGGACCCATGTCGTCAGTTACAGTTTGGCAGCATGCAAAACTGATTTTGCAATTCACTTGAAGTGGGTTAGATCCTTTCGGCCCTCGCGGTAGTTTGTTGCTGATCATTAGCAGCGGAGATACAAGCCCTTTCTTCTTTCCACATTAGAAGAGCAAATCCCAAAGTCTGCTTCCCTCCACTCCAGCATTCATTTCACTACTGGGAATAGAAGGATTGGCACAGTGTTCTGTTGTCCTTGAGTTGCAGCACACTTGTCACTGCTGGTCATCTCTTGGTTTTGTATTGCTTTTTGTATTATGTGTGATGCTAGATCTATGCAGTGTTGTACGGAACGGCGTTCCAAAGAACGGCCTTCCTGGAACGCGTTCTTTTAGGAGGAGCGAAGGAACGTCGCCGTTCCATTGCGCATCGGTAGGAACTGGAACGTGGGAACTCGTTACATTTTTACTAAAACAAAAAAGGAACGGCGTTCTTTTTTTGTTTTTTTTGTTCAGTGGGGTAATTTGTACTTTATTTCTGAGACGGAAATTCTAAAAGTATAAAAGCAATATCTTAACGAAGAGCAGGATCTGGTTAACGTTTTGGTTACTTATTTTAGTGATTATTTTGTGTGGTCCCTGACTTGGTAACAATCGGGTGCTCGAGGGCTATTGGATATTAATTATTTTCAGTGTCCGAGGCTGCGGTACAGAAAACAAAACTTTTAGTCGAAGGAAAAGACACAAAAAAGAGAGACGTTTCAAACTCTGATACTTTCTTTGCTTCCACGAATCCTCATACACCCAGAAATCTTAGGCCGACTACAGCCATCACTGAACTTCCACAAAAGAGACCTACAGTTACAACGAAAGAACATGGGACCAGACATCGAACCCACCGTTGTATCCCGAATATTGGTCACTGAAACGATAACCAAAAATTAACCTTTATTCTTTTTCCCCTTGTCCCCCACGTTTAAACTTAACAACGAATCGAACCTTACGAAGGACTTGCAGTTTTCAAGACTGACCTTCCAAAAGTCTTACCCTCTCTCGCCCGTCTTGTGGATAGTAACATCGAGAAGCAACTGTTGTTAAGTACGAACAAGGGACTTCGTTAAATTGAAACGTGTGAGGTTGTTGTAAAACGCTCGCGCAATGTGGGTTAACAGTACATTTGGCTCGTCTGAATCGCCCACCACAAACATGAATATGGTTAAAAGCTGAGATTTTTAAGAATTAATATATCAAGAAATAAAACCCCGCCGCCGCTTGTTTTTTTATTTTTTTTGGTGCCCTTCCATAACGGCATTCAAATTCGTATGTTGTCATATGATGTGATAGATAAAAGAAGCTTTGCTTCATTTAACTAAATATGGTAATCAGCAAAATACAAATGTTACGTATATGTACCGATAGATTCTATTTTTTTAAGAGTAACGGGAACGAGTTCCTTTTTCACAATAGAACTAGTAAAGGGAACACGTTCCAAAAATCAAAAGGAACGAGTAACGTGCCTTCGTTTCTTTTTTGAGGAACGTGTACAGCACTGGATCTATGGTATATCACACTGCGTTTATTTCTATTCTGGTCTGTACAAGACTCAGTCATTCCAGTTCCCCCTGATGAAGCTTCGCTATTCCAAGCATTCATTGTTATTTGCCGGGTAGACAATGATTTTTATGCACTTTTTGTGATAATTTTATTGATTGTTGCGAACAAGAGCCCTGAAAGTTTTGTTCTAAGTGCCTTTATTGCACTTAGTGGTTTCAGCTAAGAACTTTTATAAGATATCTGGTCATGCCATTGGTTTTTGTGCCATCCTGCTTTTGACAGCCACAATAAAACTTCGCCATTTACTTCCAGAACTAGTGCCGTCCTCATCTATCATAAAGCCTACCCTTGAAGCGTGTACTATTACACCCACAAAGGGCCATAGTACCCTCCTTTAGGAGCAAAGTTGATGCCATCAAGTGCATTTAATTTAGAAGAGGATGGGACAACTGAACCTTCTATATGAAGCTAAAACCAGTCCCTTATTGCAGGTGGTGTTGCCTCCAAAATGAGGTAAAGAGCAGCCCCTTCAAGCATGTCGTCTTACCTTCGAAAGCGGTTGGAGTTTCCCTCTAAAGGAGGTAAAAACTGACCTTATAAAGGACGCCCTTTTAGCTCCAAAAGAAATAAAGGTTCCCTGCAACAGGAGGCAAAGTTGCACCCCAACCTCGGGTTGGGGCACAAGTTACCCCCTTGTGGAGGGTAGTACAGTACCATTTTTTTAAAGAGTGTACCGCGGAGCTGGCAGGGTACCTGCGCTAGCTCGACCTGTAACGTTTCTACTAGCAAAAGGAAGAAAAGGAACTTTTTAAAGAAATAAAGTACACATACCACACTATCCATAGGTAATCCAAATGACATTTATTTGAGCTTAGTGTCTTAGAAACAGCAGACTCGATCGATGTGTGAGTGACGAGAGGAGAGTCCGCCACCAACCAACTTCGAAGCCATGACCGACTAGCACCGCGAAAGTTAGCAGGAACACAAACGCCACATGACCCTCAAGACCACTTGAATTCCTAGCTAAATTTAGCGGGAAAACCGTAATGATGTTGAGGTGATGTGAGTTCAATTTTGTCGCTAAATTTAGCAGGAAAGTGAATGCGCAGTGTTGCATTATGGGACATCACAGAGCTACACAGCGATTCAGTTTCTTCGCTAAATTTAGTGGGAATTGAATTGGTGTATAGATCTCTGACGTAACATTATTCAACGCGCGCGGTTACGCCGACGCCGCTATACGCGAAAACGGGCACAAAGAGAGCTGCACTCTAAAGACGTTCAGAGTGCCAAAATAGATCAATTTTAGCTTTGGATCGTTGATTAAACTGGATATTTGGATTGCAAAACAGGGTTGCCAAAGGCAAGTATCCAAAGATCACGCGAGATCTCCGAGAAACCACCAACCGCATGTCGGTGTGCCTGAAGTGGGTTGCCCGCGAAGCGCCTCCGCAACCGCTTCGCAAACGCTGCTCAACCGCCACTGTGAATGCGCCTATATACGGCGCGTGGACGCTTTTTGAAAAACGTAATAAAGGCGAAAAGTGACGGCGTACTGAACATGTCCGTGCTCAACGTGCCAAATTGACGCCGGAGAGAAGACAAGAGAGAGCAACGTTTGGTTAAAGATAGAAGAGCAAGTCTTCATATAAAACAAGCAATGCTATCGCATTCAGTTGTGTCTGTGGCAACACGCTGCAGAAACACGTTCCCGTTACACTCATATGTGTGTACACGATGCACGGGGCTGAGTTTTTCGGAAGCAGTAAGAAGTAGAGAAATATATATTGTACTATTTTTATTTATTATTTATTCATACTGTCAGTCCTTCTGGGGCAATTACAGGGGTTGGAAGAAGAAATACAACAAGAAAACGTAAAACGTCATAACTCAGGACTAAACAAAATACATAAAAACGATACGTATTTTTTTTTACCACAAGACGAAACGTAAGGTAAGTCCAGATAATTAGTGATAAAGGAAAACTAACTTTTCAATTAGTCGCAACACACAACAAGATAGTTCAAATTCTCCACGAGCTAGTTTGAGTACGCCACCACTGCCGACATGCATCGTGGGAGCTGTAGTCTTTCTGCACGCGCGACAACCTTGCTGGAGGTATGCGCAGAGCAGAGCACGAGGCGGCATCACGCATGCCTGGAACGCATGCGTGATGCCGCCTCTACAGCCACGAACTACAGTTATGGCGGCGTCACGCATGCGTGGAACGCTTGGTGAGATCGGTCTATTCATTCAGAGATAGCGCGTGTCATGCGCTTTCTCTGACTACAAGGGCGTGCCACGCGCTTGTAGTGCTGAATCCAGTCCTCGACATCCTCATGAATATCGCCATAATAGGGCGTTGGTGTACGAGGGGCGACGGGCATGTAAACGGCGGGGGAGGCAGCGGCGGGAGTCTCAGTTTGCAGGCCCTGAGAGGTCATAGTTGGTTTCGTCGATCTTTGGTGCGGCTGCTTCCTCGGGTCTCGGTTGTCTCCACGGACAGTCTTTTTAAGCCGAGGGCTGGGCTTGCGCTGTGAGGCCACAGAGGGTCCGCTTCATGGGATACGGTACACCGCACCTCCATTAGAAATGTCACGAATGACAGACGATGAGGCAGATGAATACGAAATGAACTAAACATTTAATTGGGACAACTTGTGCCAGAAAAAAAAAGAGAAGAACAGATGTCGGGAAATCAGCAGCGAGCGTCGGCGAGGGAAGCAGCAAACGACGGTACGTCCGCGTAACAGCTGCCTATCGCGAGAGAGAACCCGTGAATGAATCGGCAATATGGCGCTCGGCTCTTTATTCACTATGCTCGTCATCTCGAATATTCCACCTAGAATGTTCGGAAAAGATCAAGGGCGACACTGACTAGGCAAGGCCAGTCTGGCCTCCATTCCCGTTTACGCTCGGGGTAAGATTGTACGCGAATGTTCTAGAAGAAGGGAGGAGCGTATCTTCTCGATCATGCACTCGACAATACTGTTCAACTCTTACAAGCTCGGAACCATTTATATTATAATCATAGGCCAGCACATCTTTCTTTCTAGTTATAGATATGAATACTGATTTCTCAGGATTCAGCACCATTTGCCATTTGTCACACCAGTACCTAATTCTTTTTCAGAGCGCAGCTCTTAGGCGCCCGTTCCCGGCTTGAGCGGCGTCGGCGTCGGCGTAACCTCAAGGTCACCCCAAGGTCACGTGACCCCCCAAGGTCACGTGACCCCCAGGTCACGTGACCCCCAGGTCACGTGACCCCCCAGGTCACGTGACCCCCTAGGCCACGTGGCCCCCTAGGCCACGTGGCCCCCGAGGTCACGTGGCCCCCCAGGTCACGTGACCCCCGAGGCCACGTGGCCCCGAAGGTCATCGTGACCCCCCCCCGAAGTCACGTGACCACCCCAGGTCATGTGACCCCCCCGAGGTCACGTGAACCCCCCTCCCTCCGCACCTTCCCCCCTCCTCAAGAACTGCGCTCCAATTCGGCATTACAGGGAGTGAAAGCCGCTTTACAGGGTGTAAACGGCTTTCATTTTTAAATTATGGTTTAATTCGATATGGTCATCTATTATTTCAACTTTACAATAAACTACGCAATCGTCCGCACAAAGGCTGATCAGAACTGAAATGTAATTGAGCAGATTGTTTATAAAAATAAAAATAAAAGGGGATCCAAAACACCTCCCTGGGGTACTCTTGAGGCAACCGGTGACAGACCATATTTACCTTTCCGACCTCTATATAGGTGATTTCATCTCAACTCAGGCACAGATTTAGGGTCGAACTTTTAATTTTGACGAAAAAAAATATATGTTTTGGGGCAATTCCTATAATAAAAGAAGACGCAAACGGCAATTTCGTCGGATTTTTGTTCTCAAGTTATGGACCGTTGAAGCGGCCAAGGTGGAAACTGACGTTTTTCCAGCTTATCGGAGGTGCCATATTTCACTCCATCCCTTTTCCCTACTTTTTACGCTACATCAATATAACTTTTTGGGAACACTCTAGACATAGGCTTTTTCATGCTAATTAAGCGTCTAGGTCATAACATTCTTAATGATTTTTTTTTATTTGTCAAACCGCCTCTCTGCGACGATATTTGACGAAGTTCAGCAAGCTGTGCTGTGTGACCTAATCAACATATTTTTATGATCTTTATATCACCGTAAAGCTCCAATTAAGCTCTTTCTTTTGAGTATAATTTCAATATTTTGCAATAAGTATATAATGCGCTACATGTGCCTGAAAAACGAAAATTTCGAAAAACTGGCAAGTTTGGAGTCGATTTTCTAAAAAAACCTAACTTTTTATTTCTTTTATTTTTATTCACAGTTAGTTAATATAGTAGTCTATCAGAAACTACCAACAGAAATTGTAATATATTGTTTGTATGGCCGCTATTAAGACTCGAATCTCGTGCTATGAGCGTTTTGAACGGGACTTCGCACAGGCGCTCTGCTGAGCAGAATTTTGGCCTATGTAAGGTTTTCTATTTATCGTTAGCAGTTACCTCAATATCCAACCATAAACATTAATAAAATTTGGAGTAGTGTACTTAAAAATATTTACTTCGAAGTCCGTATCCACAAGTGCGGGCACAGCGCTTACTTCCTCCCAATACGGGGAATGCAGATCGTTAGAGAATTCCTCTGGGGCCTTTTGCTTTCGGCTTTGAGTTTGAAATACCGAACTTGACATGTAATTGTCATATTTTCTTATGTCAAACAGATATGCAGTGCATATACATATGTACGATTTAGTATCTGACGCTTAGGAAGTACGGTTTATTTTGTGCGCGTACGGACTCTTTCGTAAAATAACAAGCATTTCGTAGCGTGTAAGGCTTCAAACGTGTTAGTCATGTGTTTAGGTTTCATTTCTATTTTCAGTGATTCATGCCGGGTTACTTAGACTTTTTCCTCTTGACTTAAGTTTGTCCGGGAGTCTAGATGTTACGTATCTTCTCCGTCAATACATAGGGCGAAGCTCACACACCTTGCAAATCACGCCAGTGCCAAGTAAATAAATATTGTTAGGATAAATATTGTTGCTTCACTGGCTTTTACGCTCAGATATTGAGGTAAGTACTAACATTAAATAGAAAACCTTACATAGGTCAAAATTCTGCTCAGCTGAGCGTCTATGCGAAGTCCCGTTCAAAACTCTCACAGCACGAGATTCGAGTCCTAATAGCGGCCATACAAACAATATATTACAATTTCTGTTGGTAGGTCCTGACAGATCTACTATATTACCTAACTGTAAATAAAAAATGAAATAAATAAAAGGTGGTTTTTTTAGAAAATCGACTTCAAACTTGCAAGTCTTTCTTTAGAAAAACTTGCAAGTTTGAAGTCGATTTTCTAAAAAAACACACCTTTTATTTATTTCATTTTTTATTTACAGTTAGGTAATATAGTAGTCTGCCAGGACCTACCAACAGAAATTGTAATATATTGTTTGTATGGCCGCTATTAGGACTCGAATCTCGTGCTGTGAGAGTTTTGAACGGGACTTCGCATAGACGCTCAGCTGAGCAGAATTTTGACCTATGTAAGGTTTTCTATTTAATGTTAGTACTTACCTCAATATCTGAGCGTAAAAGCCAGTGAAGCAACAATATTTATCCTAACAATATTTATTTACTTGGCACTGGCGTGATTTGCAAGCTGTGTGAGCTTCGCCCTATGTATTGACGGAGAAGATACGTAACATCTAGACTCCCGGACAAACTTAAGTCAAGAGGAAAAAGTCTAAGTAACCCGGCATGAATCACTGAAAATAGAAATGAAACCTAAACACATGACTAACACGTTTGAAGCCTTACACGCTACGAAATGCTTGTTATTTTACGAAAGAGTCCGTACGCGCACAAAATAAACCGTACTTCCTAAGCGTCAGATACTAAATCGTACATATGTATATGCACTGCATATCTGTTTGACATAAGAAAATATGACAATTACATGTCAAGTTCGGTATTTCAAACTCAAAGCCGAAAGCAAAAGGCCCCAGAGGAATTCTCTAACGATCTGCATTCCCCCGTATTGGGAGGAAGTAAGTGCTGTGCCCGCACTTGTGGATAGGGACTTCGAAGTAAATTTTTTTAAGTACACTACTTCAAATTTTATTAATGTTTATGGTTGGATATTGAGGTAACTGCTAACGATAAATAGAAAACCTTTCATAGGCCAAAATTCTGCTCAGCAGAGCGCCTGTGCGAAGTCCCGTTCAAAACGCTCATAGCACGAGATTCGAGTCTTAATAGCGGCCATACAAGCAATATATTACAATTTCTGTTGGTAGTTTCTGATAAACTACTATATTGAAGGACACATGCAAAGAAAAAATAATATTTTTTTTAAATAGCCTAGATGGAAAAAGTATGTTATAAAACGAATTTACAAAGAAGAAAGAAAATTTTTAGAGCTATATTTACGGCGCAAAACGAATTTGTAGTTGGCGCCCGTGGGAGCCGCCGCTGGTCACGTGGTAGACCTGTGCTTTGCCGCCGCCGCACGCCGAGCGTTTCGCACCGCCGCTTCAACGCGTCTCCACGCCGCCGTCGCCGCCGCCGCACAAGTTCGTCTGCTTCGGGGCGCCGCCGCCGATCATCTGACCGGCGCACAGGTCTATCACGTCTGCTTGCGCTTTTTCAAGAGCTTCATTTGGGCTCTACAGTTGCTATTAATCTTTGTTTTTTGTTGCACTTCAAACAAAGATGAATAAGTAAGTTTTCGAGACCAGAGGAAGCTTCCGAAAGAGCGAAAGTACCACGTGACAAATAGAGGCCAGTCACGTGATAAATGTGGGCCACTTTTCCAGCGGCGCCCGTGGCCGCCAACTACAAATTCGTATAGCGCCGTAAATATAGCTCTAAAAAAAATTATTGTTTGTTGTAAATTCGTTTTATGACTTCCTTTTCCCAACCTTACATAGGCCGAAATTCTGCTCAGCAGAGTGCCTGTGCGAAGTCCCGTTTAAAACGCCCATAGAACGAGATTCGAGTCTTAATAGCGACCATACAAACAATATGTTACAATTTCTGTTTGTGGTTTCTGATAAACTACTATATTAACTAACTGTGAATAAAAAATAAAAGAATTGAAAAGTAAGGTTTTTTTAGAAAATCGACTCCAAACTTGCCAGTTTTTCGAAATTTTCGTATTTCAAGCACATGTAGCGCATTATATACTTATCGCGAAATATTGAAATTATACTAAAAAGAAGAACTTAATTGGAGCTTTACGGTGATATAAAGATCATTAAAATATTTTGATTAGGTCACACAGCACAGCTTGCTGAACTTCGTCAAAAATCGTCACAGAGATGCAGTTTGACAAATAAAAAAAAACAAAAAAAACATTAAGAATTTTATGACCTAGACGCTAAATCAGCATGAAAAGCCTATGTCTAAAGTGTTCCCAAAAGTTACATTGATGTAGCGTAAATATTGGGGAAAAGGGATGGAGTAAAATATGGCACCTATGATAAGCTGGAAAAACGTCAGTTTCCACGTTGGCCGCTTCAACGGTCCATAACCTGAGAACAAAAATCCGACGAAATTGCCGTTTGCGTCTTCTTTTATTTCAGGAATTGCCTCAAAACATTAATTTTTTTCGTCAAAATTAAAAATTCGACTTTAAATCCGTGCCTGAGTTAAGATTAATCACCCATATACTATCTTCGTGATGAAAGATAAATAGAAAACCACTTTGTAACGTCTGCATTTTTAAAGATGGCTTTAATTTTCAAATATTAATTTTGAGGGATATACTTTGTCGAAGGCTTTCGCGAAGTCCAGAAATATTATATCAATTTGGCCGCGGCAATTTATTGTTTGAGAGAGATCCTTAACGGTTTCCAGTAAGCCGAGTTGGCGTGGAAAGTTCTTTGCGGAAGCCCAGCTGCGATCGGAACTATAAGTCATACTTTTCGAGATAAGCCAATAGATGTTTCGACACAATATGTTCAAGTACATTAGAGCATGTTATTGTAAGGGGAAAGGGGCGGAAGTTCTCACGTTTGAAACACTACCACTTTTGAGGAAAGGAATAAGGTTCGCTATTTTCACACACTGGAAAAGGAACCACTGCTAATAGACAGTCTAAGGCAGTGGTTCTCAACCACTGTTGTTTCGCGGACCCCTTGTGGATCGGCGGAGATGATGGAGGACCCCGTTCGTGGTGAAGGGAGGGAAAAGGTATAGGTTAATTATAATAATGATTTAATAAATGAAGTGACTAAGGGCTAGTGTGAAGTAGACTTCTCTTATTGACATATACTCGGGAAAACTCGCCCGCAAGCTGAAACATTTCTTCTCGATCTAAAGAAAGACAACTTGTATTGCAGGGCTTGTCTGATGAGGCAGGGCTTCGCGGACCCCTAGAATGCCTTCGTGGACCCCAAAGGGTCCGCGGACCCCGATTTGAGGACCACTGGTCTAAGGATTACAGCAAGATATTTAGGAACCCACTCAGCATATCTTTTGAGGAATTAATTAGGAATTTCGTCTGGCTCCTGGCTTCTTTCTGTGTCAATGTTAAGTAGGAGGTTAAAAACGCCTTGCTCATTTATTTCTACGTCATTTATGGGAACGTAATTTGAAATACTGCTAAAGCTAGGCAGAGTTCCATCATCATGAATTTAAGAGATGAAAAATATAAATAACATTTTCAAGGCACCGCTGTTCATCTATATGGTCGCTATCACGCTTCTGCGATTTAGCCCGAGGGTTAGCATGCTGCCAGACCTTACCAGGTGCTCCACTTAAAGGCTTTTAAGTGTTTCATTATAAAACTTATCTTTAGATTTTCTTTCAACGTGCCTCAGTTCCTAACGCATGCGTTGAATACATTTTTTATCTGCGTTTGAACCGTGTAAACTGGCTCGCTTCCGCTTTAGTTTACTTTTGCCATGTATTATTTCACTGTTAATCCAAAAATTCTTGCCCTTTTCTTTTTAACGCACTTAGGGACGAATCGCTCAACACGCATCAAAGTCATGTTTGAAAAGTAGTCCCACAACGTGTCTAGATTGGCGTTCGATTGATAACGAAACATAAAATGATCGCAACAACTGTTCGAGGCTATCTAAGATGCTTACATCATCAGCACTTCTAAAATGCATGAACATCCTTCGAGAATGACTGCGCGAAATTGCTTGGGTTATATTCAATGTCGCAGAGCATTTTATGATCAGATAATTTCCTTTCAGTTTTACACGGTTGTTAAGGAACGGCTTCCAGCTTTAGGAAACAAAAACTCAATCTAAGATAGATGACGTTGTTGTACGTATCATAGTATAATCTGTTACCACCTGAGCGAAATTATAGCAAAAAGCAAGTTTTAATAATTGTTCGCAGCTACCTACTTCCCCCAGTCCAGGAGAATGTGATAACCAGTAAACCCCAGGTAAATCGAATCTCCCAGTAACATCACGTTATATCCGTGGCGTACATTTAGGTTCATAGAGTTTCTTAGTTTTCTAAGCACCTCAACTGGCGAGTTGAGAGCTTTGCATATCCCCTCAATGAACATTCTGCGGTTATTCAACTTAGTTTTAATCCATACTGCATTAACGTCCCGCACTTCCTCGAGGACAGAAAACAATATTTTTAATGACAATAGCAATTCTGTCCCCTCTCCTACCTCGGTCTTTTCTTACTATTGTATAGCTTGGGGGCGTAACTTCAGACCCTAAGATATCTTATGAAGATACCTTAGGCCTTTCGATAATGTATAAAAGAAAACATTGTAAGTTCGTCACAATGGAGTGTCTTCTTTGTTACTTGCACACGTGTGAGTCTTTATATACTTCTTGCTATCAATATTTAGTCGTTCGACCGCACGTTTTTCCCATTATGTAACAATTTATTCATTTTAAGTGTACTGGGCTAAGCTATCGGTTCCTGAAACAGCACTCAACTTAAAAAAGAACTAATTAATTTATAATAATTTTTTAATGAATGCATTATTTTATAGCAGACAGTAGGCGACTCCAGTGCCTAATTCATCAGAGATGAAATTGCTACGTCAGTAATTGTGGCGGATCAAGTCTATACTTGCAATCATCTTACAGTCGTTTGCACGATTTAGGAATACATATTCTATAATTGGTAGACAAGCTATGAAACCTGCCAAGCCGTGTCAGTTTGGTTTGGTTTCACTTTAGTCTTTGATGTATCCTTTGATGAGGATTTAAGGGCACCAGTTGCATATCTTCCTGCGACACATGCACAGGTGTTATGTTGGTTTATTTTGTCTTTAAGGTTTGTGGCTGCGGTCAGACTAAAAACAAGCCAGGAATCCTGGATAACTTACGAGGGTAGGAGTCATTAAATTTGTCTGCCTTTCGAAAATATATTGACTGTCCAGCACATGAACTCTACGTAACTCGTCTCCGACCCCAAATGTGCAAGAAAAAAGCAACGAAATTATCACGAAATTTTTGTTTCGAAGAATTTTTGTCTTCTACATTAAGATATTGATAAGTATGTATTAACATGCATAAAATATCGAACTAATTTTCAGAAAGATTACCGTAATGGCACTTCAGAGAACGTCACGTTTTTTTCATGTAGAGTACGTTTAATTGTACAGCAAATATGCTTTATTCGGGGAGCTAACTCTATACAGTAAAGAAAAAACAGTTACCTCCCAATAAAAAAAGTTTTTTCACTGTTATATGTGACGGAATAATGTACTGTTAAACAGATACTATGTTGTGTATCAATTTTCAAGATGGCAATTTTTTCTACAGAGCTAACGATCTAACAAACAATCGCGTGTTGTATTCTAACCACGTGAACTGTAACATTGTTAAAATCACAT
The DNA here is from genome assembly GCA_037355805.1 of Ixodes ricinus. Classification (NCBI taxonomy): domain Eukaryota; kingdom Metazoa; phylum Arthropoda; class Arachnida; order Ixodida; family Ixodidae; genus Ixodes; species Ixodes ricinus. Next base: position 17,715 of record JAZHYW010050999.1, read on the forward strand.
TTCCAAGTCCAGGAAGTAAGCTCTCAAGTTTTTTTTTTAATAATCCTGTACTTGTTTTTCAAGCATGTCTCCCGTTCATTTCCATACCTATGTGCTTTTATGGACTACCGACTCCACGTAATTGGCACACTAAACACAAGAAATTATAATTAACAATATGGATCGTGACTGACATCCAAAAGAACAAAACGCGTGGACAGAATTTGTCTTTGTTATTTTTATTCACTATATTTGTATTAAATATTCATTTAATTATTCTCAAAACGTTGGCCTCCACAAGTCGTTAGCAGAAACAAACTAAAAAGACATTTTACAAACACCGCTCGGAAAATGTGTATCAAAAACAAGCAAACATATCACTTGTTAATTAGTTTGGAAACGAACAACGATGACACTTCTGCTGCTTGAGGTTAATTGGCCGGCGTCTTCGACTTCCAGATGTGCCGGAATACATAGAAAAGTATAAATAACAATAAAGTATGGATAGTCAAACTGACGGGCACATGACAGCTTCTTTATTTAAAAGAGCCTAATCAAGTTTGTTGTACATTTTTAAACCAACAAGGTTTTGTACCTTCTTTTCTCATTAAAAAATTTTGAATATTATTCCTTTTGTTTAGGCCAATTTCAATTTACCTCACCTCTGCAAATGAGCGGAACTACCTGTTTCGGGAATTTTATAGACTAATTGTATTGTTCAGCAGAGATAAATGAATTTCACCGCCTTAGAGTTCAATATAACTTTTGTTAACCGTGCTCACAACATCTTAAAAATTCATTGTTTTCTTGTTTTATTAGAAAACCAATGTGACCTGAGCCTGGAGAGCATGTATGTTTCCGAACCCCCCCCCCCTCCCCCCCCCACTCTTCCCTTTACTCTGCCAGCAAACAATTAGAGAATATTGCAACACGCCGCGAAACTTCACACTTTACATTCCTTATTGTACAACCGAGAATTGACGCTTTCTTTTGGTGTAGATATCTATTACCCCTGCAGTAATAACACCAAGCTCTTCATTTCAAATTCCTGCACATATTTTTTTTTCAACTTCACAAATAGGTACATCGGTTTTATGGGTTTCGGTTAATGGTGTGAACAAATAAAATGTATTGTAACAAGAACCATTGTCGCTCTGTAGAATTGTTTACTAAATATACGTATATTTGTCGTTCTTGTATATGAATATCCCCCAACCAAAAAAAAAGAAAACGAAAAAAAAACGAAATAGGGTGCAAAGAAGCTGGTGTAGGTAGGCTTTAGACATCGAAATATAACTGAGCATGGGTCACAACAATATATTTGTCCCCACCCGTTGTAAGCTGCGGCCCCCTACGTATATATAATAAAAAATACACACAAAAAATAAGAACGAAAACATTCTTCTGGATCGCGGTAAGCTATTTGAGGCATACACAAAATAACATGTAGTAAACTTGGGCTTGACGCACAACAAGTAGGATGCTCTTTTTCTCGGACTTGATTTATGGCACGTGCAGGCAAGCGGGGTTATATCTCAACTTCCTTGTCCCTGCTTTCCTTTGTGATATATCCTTCCGCCTGTTCTACGTTTCTTACCCTGGGTGGCGCGGCGTAGCAGGACATGAGCGCGAGGGAACACACACACCTAGATTTCACTATGTTTCGAAGGAGCAAAGATTTGCAACACCCCCCCCCCCCCCCCCCAAAAAAAAAAAAAAGAAATAATAAAAGAAAACATTATTTAGCTTACACGTTACGTGAGCGCACGACTCGAGAAGCCCACGGCAGAGCGAACGACACGAGAGCGCCGCGACAGCATGGGCGAACAACAGGAGCACTCTAAGAAAAAGGGTGTCGTCTTACACCCCTTTGTCCCATATAATGCACCCCAAAACTTCAGTTCGACATACAGCGCACTGACGTCAAACAAACGGCCACAACATTCAGGGAAAGCTTGATAATGGCGCGATATAACTTATTAAGCAGCTACAGTACGTATCAAATACTTCCGAAAAAACAAACATAAAAACATCGAGGTTTTGCAATCAAACCAAAAAAAACGCCTGTTTTTTTTTTTTTTTGTAATTTGTAATACGGACATCTTACTTTAATAAGTTGTACTACTCGGCTATCAAGCCACTGGCGAAAGTTGGCACCTTCGCTTCCACGTCAGTGCGCTGTACATCAAATTGAAGTTTTGGGGTGTTTTATAGGGGACAAGAGGTGTAAAGATATGCCCTTTTTCCGTAAGTAAGAACGCAGCGGCAGCAGAGCGCAGTGACACGAGAGCGTGTGTTATTAGGGACTTTTCTTAAACCGCGTTTCCACCTCCGCTAAGCCTTCCGCAACGAAGAAGCCGCTATTGCGCCTGCGCGCCGATTGCCTTGAATGTAGAGTTCCGCGCATCGTAGCGGGTTGCGGAGAGCGTTGCGGGACGGAGAATGCTATCTACGAAAACTTCCTATTAACACAGTGAACCGAACGCTCGCGGCCAGTGCTTAAAATCAGGGGGGGGGGGGGGGTTTCAAGGGGTCCGGGACCCCGCTCCAATTCGGCTTGGCGGAGGGGAGGGGGGTTCTGAGAAACCCGTTGTTGGTAAGGCCCCTCTGTCTTAGTCCTGTGCTTGGGGAACAGAGATGACAGGTCCTGGATAAATTGCAAGAATACGTGTCCGTAGAAAGAAGCTGTGGAAGTGTCGGTTTAATGTGTCCGAGGAAGCACAAATAGAGCCTCCCGCCTCCCCTCCTTTTTCCGGGGGCCTTTACCTGTGCTCAAGCTAAGAAAGACCCCCACTCCCCACCCCCACCCCAGACTGGAGGGAGGCTTTAAGCCCTGCTCGCGGCACATAAAATACCGGCATGACCGCGAATGACGTTACGGGCAAGCTATGCATAGGCCATAAGGAGTACAGTTCTCAGATATTACTACTAGGCGAGATTGTCACTCGTTGACACCAGCTTTATGAGACAACTCTAATATTTAGAGCATGCCATTTTATTTAAAGAGGCATTGCGCTACAGAAATGTTTCTATAATCATTATGCGCGACTTCGCATAGCTTCTGTTCCTTTTGCTTCACAACTACTATTGTAGACTTCAATCGCTGTGCCATTGCAATATGTTTTAAACTTTTCCTCGCACTCCTTGGGTGGGTCATTTTTTGCAGCCCTGTTCCGTAGTAGCAGGTCACAAACGTAGACTGAAAAAAATTACCGGTTGGTCAGAAATTTTGCCGTTTCTTATTTTACACAATACTTTTCTAGATAGTAACAATAATATATGTTTTCCCATTTTCCAAACAAACACAATGTTGAAGGAGACAAGAGAAGAAAAAAAAAGCTGTGTACAAACAACTTCACTCTTCCAAAGCCCCGAAATGCACAGCTGCAGTCGAGTACGTTTGAAAATGCAAAATTCTGCACTTAACAAGAACACACACAAAAAGCAAAAAATATCCAGAAACGTCTACATAAAAATGAACACTATACATAAATTTAAAAAAAAAATAAACTGGAAATAACGTTGCCGTTGGAATATAGGGCTAAAACACGTAAGATGCTCACTGATATGTTGTTAATTTCAATATTTCTGACGCTATGCTGGTTGCGAATTATCGGTTGAGATGAATTCTTAATACAAAGCGTAAAAAAGAACGGTTACAGATAAAACACATGAAGAAAAATCCCGAAAAAATATAAGCACGTTGCTCGGAAATGTTTAAAATTATCATAGAATTGTTTTCACGTTATCTTAGAAGAATTAAAATAAATCATCGCAACTCTTTTATATTAACAATTCAAATCAACATATAATGACGACAAAGGAATTCAAACTGCAAAAGTGGAATAATTTTATTTATGGCGAAATACGCTAGTTTTTATGTACGGGATTGCTGACTTCAGTCTTAATCATAAAGTTTTATAAAAGTTTCAAAACTTTTTTTATTTAAAAGTTTTCTTAGGTTTCAAGAATTAATAGAAAATTCTTATGTAACACAAAGTTGAAGCGATAGCACTTTTCGTGTGCCTAAAGCTCTGCATAAAAGTAAAAATTGCGAAGTAAATCACCCTCCTTAGAAAGTATTTCTAAAACAAGACCCAGTAATTTCAAAACTCAATGCATTAAAAAAAACTTTCCAGCACTTTGGCGTACCTGAGCGCCTTGGTCATCTGTGACTGATTAAGGTCGAGTCTGTCTAGCTTAGTTATTTTTCCTCAAACTCCACTGATGATGCATTGCAGTCCGCACACATACCCGCTTTCTAGAGTCCTGGTAGACTGGCTCAGATTGTGTTTCGTGATCTTATATGCCAAGATTCTGAAAGCTATGCTGCACTCTGCTGATTCCGTAAAGGTCACCGATGTCATTTTAGTAATATAATTATTACCTTTACGGTCCGCGCAAAGTTTAAAATGTATATATTATGTTCGGATACCTTCAAAATACATGTTTTATTCGTACTGGCTCTTGTCTCGTTTAGACTCGAATATTTTATTCAATAAAGCATTATTTTATTTTTATATTCTTCTCTTTTAGCGTTCGTTTTCATGTTCCAAAATAAATCAAGCACACAAATTTCTCTTAGGTTCCTTGGTGCCTCTTTTGTCGTATAAAACAAATATAATAATTCGTGGATAGTTTCAAAGATTAAAAGCCGAGGCAAAATATTATAAGAACGATAGAGAATGAAGAAATAGTTCGTTCCAATACGTGACCAGAGATGGCCGACGTGAGTTTGTTTTCGTTAAATTGAACCCCCCACTAAGCTTGCCAAACGTATGACACTTACCGTTCTAGGAAAGCTACAATAATAATATAATGTGCATAATTATACTGCTAAAATATTTAGTGAAGTCATCGAAAAATTGCAATTACTACTACGCATGCACACTCTCTATCTCTCTCGCTAATTTGAATGATTCTTATAATTGGGAATTAATTTTATAATATATAATATTTATTCGACTCAAACAAGACTATATATCTGACCGAGTAGAGTGAACAAAATAAACAAATGCACAGCCTCTAGAATTTGCTTTAAGTTGCTAGCACTTTTTGGGCTAGAGAAAAGCGCAAACTCACCGGTCGAATTCTTTTTCATTATTCTTACAATAGAACAATTCCTGTAATTGGAGTAGAGTAGCAGATGTCCCTGTCTTCCATCAGCTGGAAAAGTACGTGGATTATTTTTATTACGACCGATTTTTTTTTTGTATGTAACACACAATAAAGAAATTGTAAACATGCAAAGTGTAAGAATGACGTTTGATACAAGACAAGGCGGTAACGAAAATAAATTTTTATATTCCGTCGGCAAAGTATACGCACTGTATGCTTTTGACATGCAAGTGTTTTATTCAGGGCTTGGCCGCAGGAAACCGTTAAATATATATTTTTACCCTTTTATCAGCATTTGTTTAGTAGTAACCTTAATATTCATAGAAAATATAAAAAGGTGGCAAGTATAGACGAACACGTGGCCCTGACGTCACGCGGCTGCGGTGGCGCTGTCGACGGCACTGCGCATGCGCAGACACTTCACGCGAATTCGGTTTCTGCGCAGGCGCAGTGTCCACACCATGTGTGGGAAAACGCGGGCTTGTTTGTAAACAGCGTGTCGGTCTATAAAATTGTGTAGTTAGCTAAGAGCACCACGAACTTAATTATCCCTACTCGACGGCGAATATAACTTGTCCGGTCAGTGTTTAAAATGACAGGACGCGTCTTTTTATTAGGTGTGCAAAAGAAATCCAGGTTTAAACGTTCTAAGATGCTGAAACTAATATAGGTTCGGCAGCTAAAATATGTTTGAAGGTAAACCCGACCTTTGTGCAGTTAAGAGGGTTGTAAATATTGCCGTGTATAGACGGTCGTGTATGTTGTCGTTGCCACATGAAGACAATTCCACACTTTTCTGAGATAATTGCTGGGATAAAATTACCAAAGCAGAAAAATAATATAAGCATCTGTATTTGATTTATATAATTATTATGGTCATACCTAACGAATGGTTTCACTTAAAATCGAACCCCAGTGTCGGGGTCGGGGGCGGGGGGGGGGGGTAGGGGGTATTTTGATTTGAATAAAAATGATATCTATCATAGCCCCATTTCTGTGAGGAGCAAGTACATTCCTTAAAATTTTCTTAGATACATTATTTTTGTCCGTAAAAATTTGGAAGTAGAGTGAAGTATAAGTACTACATTTTGGTTGCTTGATTTTTGAAACCAGTTATGTCGGTTGTTATAAATAATTAAAAACGAAAACACAGAGTAAACCACACGAAAACAACTTGTGAAGCGATAATTTTTATGAGCTATTCTTCCTTTTATGTCGGGCCTGAAGGCGGAGCGCTCACTGGATGTGCCGCAGTCTTCTGAATGCTTTGAAAGAGGAAGCAGCGGACTGAACGAAAGCGGCCGATTACGTGTAGTGTATTACCATGTTTAGTGAATGCAAATCTACGGATATTTGATGCTGAGCTTCCTCCTATCGGGTTCATCGCAATTTAATCAGCGGAATATAGCCTTTATAGTAGGCGAGCAATGCTATCGCAATTTTGCGTAGTTGTCACCTAAACACCGCAGAAAGACAGAACCGTTTTTAGGCTTGTTGGGTTTGCGCATACATTTTAGTATTCACATTCTATTCGACATTCGACTTTCTGGCTACTATTTGACACTATTTGGTTCCAATTTGATTCGAGTTAGAATTTGATCATTCGCACACTCCTAATTATTATTCATATCAGGACACCTGAGTCGAGGTGCCTATGGTTGTGTATCTCAGTTTAGCATATATAACATTTAAGTATCCCAAATCTTGTCTGTGCTTTCTGCATGACTGTTCGTTCCTTCCCGAAGAGTCTACCGATTCGAACCTGAAGACTGATAAAAGCCATTAGACGAGATATACAACCTGTTCATCTGGTGTTGCCGCTAGCATTCCAGTCCCCTATAGGTGCTCCAGCATCTTGCATTCGAACTTACTTGTGTCCAGTTTTAACAATGGCTGTCGTTCACAGGTTTGCTAGAGTCTCCATGGAATGGTCGACATAAAAACGATATATCTATAATGAAGGTTTTCTACTCTATAAAGCACTTCAACGTGCATCTTTTGAGGTCAGCTTTGCCAAAGGCTGATGGAGATTAGTTCTTGCTTTGTAATTTAACCTTTAGAGAGCACAAAAACAAATACAAAAATTGAGTACAGCACACGTAGGCTGTGATTTCCTACACCCTACAAGGGGGGGTGTACACCCCCCCTTGTTCTTCTGAAGGCACCCCTTAATTCGCAACGACTCCTCTATTCTCAATGCCCCCCCCCCTCCCCGCGTAACCCCACCCCTAAAAATTTTGACACCCCCTAATTTCAATTCCTGGGGAAACCCCTGCACGTAGGCACATGCTAATTCCTTCAGTTCGTCTTTATTCATTTTAAGCAGAGTGATTAAAATGTTGTAATGTCCGTTTTGGCTTTAAGAAACATCACGTAGGTCTCGAAAGTAGACCTTATCATGTAAATTCTGACTATAACTTTCTTCTTGCAATTCTTAATTACTTTCACGTCATGTTTCATGTTTGGACTTCGAAATGAAACTCGTGAAGAAATTCGATTAAATGTAAGAAAAGAAGCATGGCAAGTCTTGCTAGAGTTAAGTTTTCCAGTAATAAAAATCCTGAGATTAAGAATAAATATTAAAAACCCGACAACCACACGTACCGTCTCAGTTGTCGTTTGAGACTGTGTGTGGATGTCAGTTTTTTTTATTTATACCCAGTGTCAGTTTTTCAATATGGCACAAAGATCATCTTGTAGTACTCACTGGCCAAGTTCTTTACCTAGACGCTAAGCTTCTACCCATGGTAAACATATTACAAATTACTTACACCAAAATGAGTCAGTAGGTTTGTCCATTTTCACAGCAGGTATTTTATACATCAGGAATTACTCGCGAATTACCATAACGCTGACAGATGTTAGTATATAAAGCTGGCATCTCTCACGGTAAAAACGTACTTGACAAAGAGACAATAAGCTGGAGAATCTGAGTTGTTTGGTTTTGTTTAATAGGTAATAGGTAATTTCCAAAAAAAATATTCCAACTGAATCCAATTTATACTTTGTCTTACATTCTTTCCAGCTCTGAGGTTTTTTTTCTTTCTATTTGCCGACAGAAATTATTGTAGAGGCGAGCCTAGGCCACCTTTAAGAATTCCTTGCTTAACGCACCTCAGCATAACATTCTAGGAGACTGCACTTGGGAACAAACATGAGCTCAACTTACTGGCACAGCCCGCGTGACGTTTTCAGCTAGGCGTGCGAATCAATTCTGGCCAATGCACGCGTTAGTATCTCAAATTGCAACAGCGCTGTGAGAAGGCAATGCTTATGTTAGCAGATTCACTCGGAGGGGCTTTTTACAGAGCGAAAATGTTACTTTCGATTTATCTTTATTTATGTGTCGACCATTGTAACGAGACTCAACCAAACCAGTGAACGACCGCCATCGATAAAACTGGACACAAACAACCTAGAACGTAAAGGGCTCGAGCAGAGGACTGGAATTATTACTTCAACACAAAGATTGCCGGTTGCAGGTCGGGCTGCAAAAATATGCCGCCCGTCTTTAATGTTCTAACTAACTCCCCCCCCCCCCCCCGCGAACCCCGCGGCCAAAAAAGATAAATAAATAACATGCGTAGCCAGTGGCGTTGGAACAGGGGCGGCAGGGGCAAACTTTTTTGTTTTGATGGGGTCACGCCCACAAAACGTGCCCACTCCCCTCCCCCTATATACCGCCACTGTCCGTCGCCCCTTCACCTCCCGAACACTTCTGAACCCCATGCCTCTTTGCATTTTAAGGCTAGAAATATTGCAGTAAAGCCAACTTTCGAAGCTACACTTTTTTCGATTCAGGTGCGTAAAACTGTGTATGGGCGCTTCTACAGAAAATACAATAAGGGAGAAATTTTATTAAACCCAAAAAAGGTAACACTATTGGGAACAATAAAAAAGGGAGAAATAAAAATCGCCTCTTTTTATAAAGAGGGCTGAAACTACGACTGCATTTATTTGTTAACGAAATAAAAGAATTATATAAATTATTTTATAAAGATAACATAAACTAATGTGGTACTAGACGATAGAACATGTATAGGACTTCAAGATTATAGTATTCAGAAGCAGAATGTGTCATGAGTCCTAAGACACAAGGCTCCAAGAATGGTCAAACACCAAAGTGCTAAATTCAAATAGCGCTAAAAAGGCATCAAGAAACGGCAGGACAAATTGTTTCTTCTTTCAACACCAGTTACTTCTTCATCTTCTATCGTTGGATTAGCGTAGATTGATGCCTATCAGCCAGTATTAGTTCAAAGCGCGAAAACAGCAATTTCATATTATCTGGGTATAGCATATTTTCAAAGACAATACTATTATTCCTCATTTTTAACAACCGACAAAATAACTAGGTACAAAAATCAAGCAGCAAGAATGTAGCGTTTCACCGCGCTCCACTTCCAAATGTTTGTGGAGAAAAATGTTGTTTTCTAACAAAATTTAAAGTGTGACTTCGTTTATTACGAAAATTTGGCTACATTAAAATTTATTGAGGCAAATAAAAAAAATATTACCACGTGGAAGACCAAGAAGAAACGCCTCTCCGTACTTCTAGAAGATTCGAGTATACTCTTACCCCTAGCATAAAAGTTAGTGAGGCCAACATGACCTTGCCGAGTCAGTCTCGTCCTAGCACACCCTCGAATATTCTAGGTCGAATATCCGAGATACCGAGTACAGTAGAAAAGGAGCCGAGCCTAATCTTGCCGGCTCATTCTCATTCTCTCTCTGGCAAGTCTCGCTCCAGCCAGCTGTTACGCCGACGCCGCGACGTTTGCTGCTTCTGTTTCGACGCTCATTTTTCTTTTGTTTCTGGCACAAGTTCGCCGATTAAACCTTTATTTTCAGTTTACGCTCGCCGAGCAACTGTTCCATCCGCGACAATATCCAATTCGACACGAGTGTTCGATTTCAAAAGAAACCACCCTAGTAGTCTCGCCATCCTTGCAATGTTCAAATGCTTATGTCATGTAACAATTCATGTTCATACATAGGTGAGTTTGATTTAATTAGTAGGTTGAGAATAACTTGTCCAATGAATTGATATTGGCTTCACTAATTTAATGATGGTACTATACTACGGATTCTTGCAAGCTTTTTATGATATCTACAGCCACTTGCTCTGATTATGTAGCGGCAACATGACCATAAAACTCTCGCAGAGGATTTTCGTGAGTTACCTTCCTAAAATAATGTATGATCTTCACTACACAATAATTAATTACAGTTAAATTTATAATGAATCAACTATACCCCTTAGTCTGGTAAAATTGAGCACGTTCGGTGCTGAATGGTTGCCAGTGGTTTCCAAAAACAATGTTTGATTTCGCTGACGTCCACCTGTTATAGAAAAAAAAGCATTTCGAATAAAATACGGGAGCCTCGAGCTTTTTGAAAACAATCCAGTAGAAAGAACTAAAATAGTGACTGCGTTACAAAAATATTAGATTAGCTTGATCATGCTGCAAAGACCGACAGAGATAGAACGTGTTGAGCTACCTAATACACGAAGTGCGTGGGTTGCGCCTGTTGTATCTGTTGGTTGAGGGTGTCGCAGATGTGTGCAGGGCTAGCGCAACCACACACTTTATGTGTATGGTAGCTCAAGAACGTGTTTTGTGTCTCAGTTTTTGTCAGCATGCTCAAGCTAGTCTAAATTTTGATAGAAATGAGCGTACCAGCATTCTTTGTTAACAAAGAAGATACAAGAAAGACAACTTTCGCGCTAGAAGTCTAGCGCGGTTTTGCTCGCGTCATAAACTTTGCAACTGTCACCCCATTGTTACTGTACCCTTACTTTCCGCACGATCATGTTACAAATGTAAATATATTTACAAGATTAAAGACATTTTCGGTTGCAGGGCATACTAATTTCTACCGCTCAAAATAGACCCTTTCTTAAAAGTCCGCCAAGCAACAGTGGCGTTCGCCATTTCTTGGGCACGAGGCGTGTGGTTCGATCCGAGTTCTCGCCGAACATTGACGCAACCCTCGTACCCAATACAAGCTCAGAATACCTGCCCAAACAATGGCGGGCTCGAATAATTGACACAGCAGCTACTAGATGGCGCGCACACTTGAAAAGGGTCTATTCAGTTATGAAACAATCTTTCATACAGTTGCATCCATAACTGCCTCAGTATAAATTTCTTTTTTCTAGTTACAAAAATGTCCAATGATTTGTTTTCTTATCTCTATTTACACCTAAGGACGCTCATATATATGCAAGTCCGATATATTTTTTTTCTTGTTGATTTGTTATACTATTATTTTCACTTGACGCTTCCTAGTGCGTTATCTTTTGTGGAATGTTTTGGCGAATTGCTAAATAGCATGAAACAAAAATCAAGATATATTGCTTACCTGGATCCTAATTTAGCTCCCAGTTTTAAGGTGTATTCATTTTCCTTCACCTTGCCGATGGATTTCAGCATATTCACATGTTGGCTTTCCTTATGGCGTCGTCATATTGTACGTTCGTCTCTTGACCCAGTGTCTTCCACCTAATTCAACCAGCTAAAATATAACAACAACATCCTGTATCAAAATACTACTCATACTGGTGTGACTGAAGATTAATCATGACACTGAGTGCAGGACTTAGCTGGTACTAACTAAGGCTTCCGAAAAGAAGAAAAGAAAACTTCGGTTCTTTAGCTTTTAGCGAGGACTCATTCATGCTATTATTAATTGATTTCTATCTGCAATCCAACCAACAAGCAGCAATAATAATTCAGGACTTAGGTCGAACTAATTTAACAGTGTTTCTCTTTCAGGCATTCTGAAAATACAAACCTGTATGTCGCGCGTTGCTTTTCGCATTATCTACACTATAGTGTTGTTACGGTAGCTTCCAAAAACATACACGTATCTGGTGTGCTCAAAACGCGATATCGAACATCTGTCTAGTTTTTTGAGGATTATCTCGCGTTAGTCCGCCATATCTGTTTCTGTTATTCAAAGACCTGGGGCCAAAATCTACACGACGGAACCGAGCGGGACGGGGGGACCAGGACATCGCAGCCAGCTGCGATTGTCCAGCTCCTCACCGCTAAACAATCGCAGAAGACGACGGTGCCCTGGTCACTTGTTTCCGGTTAGTCCTGCCATGTAGATTAGGGCCCCTGCTGGATTCCACTGCGGATTATAAGGTTTTATACACCACGCATAATCAGGTCGTAATAAATGTTTTGTTTCCAGAAAGAAGCTGAACTTGTGAATGACACGCCAAATGTCTCACAGAGAAGCAGCCACCCACTGCTCGAATACTGAAGTTTGAGCTGCGCGAGATGAAATAAAACATTGACACAACCGAGTTATGCATGGAAACACGTATTTTCCCATTGTTTATCTCTGAACGATTAAAAAACAAGATGTCTAGAAAAAATAACGCATATGAATGTCAAAAATGTAAATTCGAATTTTATAAATTTGTAATGAAAAAAGAAGTAACTACACAAAAACATTATGTATAACAAGAAACAGGTTAAAGGTTCCTTCAAATATCAATGAGAAAAAACGCAAATATATTTATTTACTTGCAGTGTCATGAGAGCAGCCTTTTTGTATTTGGTTTTTAGGTTCGGTGGAAATTGAAACAGACGTTCGCTCCGGATGTAACATTTTTAAACGTATAAAAAATATACGTTTTGTCGCTAATTTAAAATTTATTATCTGAAACACTAATATTAGAGCGCGTTTATGACAGCTTATATATTATCCTCCTGAAAGAAAATATAGGTACGGCTGTAATACACGAAGTGATGACAGGAGACAATGTTCCTCAGTTGGAAATGTCGTTACATAAAACATTATTTGCGTTACACTCATTAGGTTTTTATTTCGAGGTATTATTCAGCTGAACATCTCGCTGAAAGATCTATTTTTCTTTATGATATATGTACTGTGCCAATAGCGAGAAGTCAAATACAATTGTCAAAAATATACCGCTGTTGTATTTTGATTAGCGTAGTTGTTCGGATCGTCTCCTGGCAGGGGGAAAAGTGTAGTGGTTTCCGCTTAATCTTCAAATTAAACACCAATAAAAAGGCAAGAAACCGCGAAATATAATTTGAAATAACTCTTCAGATTCAATCTGAAACGACTTTTCAAGTTGTCATTGAACGATCGGGTATTGCAGTATTTATACTTGAAATGAAAACAGTAGCTGAGGTGCTGAACCCAAATGGAAGTGAACAAAATTCACAAAAACTCAAACGTCATCTTGTTTTAAGACGAAACTTATTTTAATTGGCTAGCTGAAAGCCAAGGCACGCTGCACTTTTTTTATTTACTATTGCAAGTTTTCTCTCCAGCACTATAAGCGTGCGTCATTTTGAACATGTTTCCAGCAAGCTGCGTGCGATTTACCCCCGCGAGATGAACGATGAACCTAAGCACATTGTTAGTAATTATCAATTCTAGAGTCCTCACAGCTTTAGCGCGCAACCCCTAAAGAACAGAGTACGTAGAAAGATTACGCAAGTAAGGGGTCAAGACGTGCACCTTCCCCTGAAAGAGGTGCTCGTGCCGTCCCTTGTCTTGTCTGTCTATTTATTCGCACTCTGAGCAGCACCGAGACGACCTTCAGTTCATTTCTTATCGAAAAATAACGTTTGATGGATGTATTAAGAACGGGCTGTTTTTGCAAAGAGTATTTATTTTATTTTATAGGATTGGCTTCTGTGAGATTTATCGGGACGCTGCGGAAGAGTGTAAAAAGATATTTCACAACGCCGCTACATTTAGCGAACTTACGTGTCGCCAAATGTAGCTAAATTTAGCAAGTCTCTATTATTCATAATGAATAATGAGAATAAGTAACTGCAAGGATAGATATATAAGCGTGCATACGCTGCACACATTGTCTCCTCATTTCATCCGTAAGCTTAAGACACATTTCGATTTTTATAAAGTATTTTAAAGTCCTGTCTACCATATTAAAAGTTTCTAGGTAAACATGGTTGATCTGTAGAAAAGCTTCGAGACTAGGTGGGATGATGTGAATAAATATAATAAAAAGAAAGTTCGTGGAAAGCACGAGGAACGAGGCGCGGGATTCGGCAAGAGAGCCAGCGGTGTTGGCAGCCAGGCATGGCCGCTTGGGTAACCCGACCTGAACCAGGACTGAGCTGCCAGATCTCAGGATATCCCGCACAAAAGAAGAAAAAAGTCGAAGACCGTGGTTTTTATGAAGCAAGTTGTGCCGACCTCCTTTCGGTTCGAGAACCTTTATAAAACCTGCAAGGCTTCACCCTCCTTCACCATGTCAGAGCTTCGTGAGTTCGTGAACGACGGACCCAACACTTTGATCTGACTAAGATGGAATAAATAAATAAAAATGTTTTTCTTTGAATAATAGTAACGAGAAAAGTTCTGTACACAAAGTACTTTGCAATAATACCAAAACGGCGATGCAGGGTTCTATGTAAATAAATAACAAAACCGGACGTGCATTCAATGTCAACGCGTCAAGATCACACGACGCACAATCACCCCCTCTCACCTTTTCGCCCACCAAACTCCAGGTTCGCACACGTCCACATCGATCTAATGGGACCCCTTTCATCATCACAGGGAGCCCACCCTTTGCTGACGTGTGTGGAGAGATTCACGAGATTGCCTGACGCATTCCCCGTCCCTGACATGGCAACAGAGACAGTCGCCGCAGCCTTCCTCGACAACTGGGTGTTCAGGTAAAGCTGCCCTGCTGCGGTCAACACCAACAGGAGACGGCAATTTCAATCCACCCTGTTTGCCACCTTCATCACCCTCTTGGGCGTCCGACACATCTACATCACCGCCCATAATCATTCGATCAACGGCATGGTGGAACAGCTGCACCGACAGTTGAAGGCAGCTCTCGCCAGCTACAAGCCCCAAGAACTTTGGCCCGACCACCTTTCCATCATTCTCCTAGGCCTTCGCCCGGCGCTCAAGGCAGATCTTGGCTGTTTTCCAGCCGAGTT
Organism: Ixodes ricinus; assembly: GCA_037355805.1. NCBI lineage: Eukaryota > Metazoa > Arthropoda > Arachnida > Ixodida > Ixodidae > Ixodes > Ixodes ricinus. The sequence goes on from JAZHYW010050999.1 coordinate 32,783, forward strand.
AGTCTATGGTGCACCACTGCTTCTATCTGGCCAAATATTTTCTTCACCTTCCCCCGAGTCAAAAAAGACCCTAATGGCTACGTCGTACGGACTTCGACGAACTTTTTGTCTCCTTTGGCCCATTCTTCCACCTCAACGGAGCCGTCGTTCGTTAGCCAAGACCTCGAGATGTGTTCGGATGTTTTCTTGCGACGCAACGAGATTCGTCGACCACTGGTATCGGCCTACGAATAACCGTTCCAAGTACTTGATCGCCAAGCCAAGACGTTCACATGTGACATGACATCAACAGCCGTAATGACGTAGTGGCAACCGACCGGATCAAACCGGCGTAATACCAACAGACTATCCTCGTTCGAACTTCAACCCCTCTTGCCTTGTCAGCACCGTCAACGCGCGCATCTACATCAAAACGTGTTACAGGGACTCTCCTAGGACCTACGGCACTAGCAGGGGTGAGCTTTGTGGCGACACCCACAGCCTGCACAGGCCAGGACAAGAGCGACGACAACGATGCTGAGATGCCCTTGCAGCGCGAAGAATAAAACCTAGAAGTTCGGATCAAAAACGCTGTACGAGCTGGTTCCTTTCGTCCCATTTCCTATATGTTTGATAAATGCTATCTTTTCAGATTAAATTGTAATTTAAATATTTTCTCACATATAAACCACCATTATGTTTTCAGGATCCCATCTTACGAAATACACTGTGTGCACGGGTGTAGTAAATGCTTTCCGAGCGCTAGTGATTCAAGTTTTCAGAAGCATAGGAAGGTTATAAATACAAAATCTTACTACTATTGGTAGAATAAACATGATCCTGAATATTTTATGTCAAGCATTAATAGTGAATAACAAACCTTTGTTGCATTTTGATATTGAAAGTTTTTCGGGTCGTCCTCTGGTAGTTGAGTCGTCTGAGCTGCATCTTGAGAGTAACTGCAAATTAAAAGGCAGAAGATAACGAGGAGGGACTGTAAATACATTTTGAAATTCAGCTTGAAATAATATTTTCAAATGTGTTGTGACTGACAGTGGGTTCCAGTATTTATACTTCAACAAAAACAATTGCTTAGATGCTCAAACCAATCACAAGTGAGAAAATGCGCAGGTGGAATAAAAACGGCTTTTTAATTTATTTGTTTTGTGGCAAGACTTACTTCAATTGGCTAGTTGAGAACCAAGGAGGAGTTCCATTCATTTTGGGAAAGAGAAAAACTTTGTTTACACCGCTCATGTTCCTGCAGTGGAGTTCATTGTGACGTCATAGCAGCTGTTGCCGTCTCCAGTTTCCGACACGTGCGTTACGTTAGACATATGGCTTCTGAAAGCTGCATATGACTCACCGCCTTCAAAAATATCGATGATACTAAACGTAATATTCACATTGTCCGCCTTTAAGAACCCTCGAATTGTTATATGATCAGGATAACTCAAAACGCAATTTTAAGTTGTCGAGCATCTTATTCAACATTTCACCCAGCAAGATCTTTCTTGTGGCTTTAGTGTACTGAAGGCGCGATCGCGGAGTGCGGGAAGGCATCTCCAAATGCCCCTTTGCGAACCCATGACTTCGTCGACTCTACGCCGAAGCCTCCTCGAGCAGGACAATGCTTATGTCTCTGTCATGCCTTTTCTTAGTAAAGCTAGTGGCGCTTCGCGCTAAGCCTATCACGGTGTTATGTCTCGCTCTGCACGTTACAGCGGCGGACAGTTTCTTTTTGCGAAGTAGGAAGTGTCGATTTCTATCTTGGAAAACGATGCCACAGTGCGATCGTGCAATGTCAGAGTTTCGCGGCACAGTGGGGTCGCGAACATATTCGGTCCGTTCTGGCTGTCGTTTGTGCGTCTGCTCCTTCGTGTGGATGCGCTTGGAAGACGTGCAAACCGCGGATATGATCAATCCGTCTGCGGATCAGTCCGTAGTGTGAATCAGCCATTAATAGAGAGTGCTATCCATTTTGTACTTTAAGAAAATTAATTTAGTAGCACCATTTTGTAGGAGGGCCAACCCCGCCTAAAGCCCCTTAGTGTGTTTGGGTTAGTTTCATAACTGGCGTCAAAGTGCCAGAGCACGAGGCTCGTGCAGCACTTGCAAGCAGATGGTAGTGTATCCCTGAAATGAGAGGCACCTGAAAGCTAATGGCAGCGCAGAACGCAGTCTTGGCATGTGTATCCCGCGTTCACACAATTATGGTTGTCGGCAGTTGCGAAAATGTGAAGCGTGAATTTTATTGAGGGCTTTGTCTTGCCGACTCTCAGACTACTGGGAAAACTTTCGGTTCCAGTGAAATACGACCACGCGATTTGTCACTTTGCTTATAAATTGAGGAAAAAAGCTGAGTTTTCGAGCTTGTGATGATTCGTAAGGTGGTTTTGCGGCAAAACCCCCTACCAATCATCACAAGCTCGAAAACGTCTGTAGACATGCAACCTGCCACCTTCACTACCAGTGAGGTAGAGCAGGGCATATGTGCTTTACTGTGAATTATGGACTTTTACTTAATTTCTATTCTGTGTTTGCTCCCTTCCCCCTTTTTTTTGTACCTTTTACAAGGTACTGTAGGATTCTTGATACAGTCCTTGGCCTCTTTACTATATACAATTGCTTTTAGCAGGATAAAACGATAAAAGCACATTTAACAACTTTATCCTCGACTATAGTACTCGTTGGCACACAAATGTATATTATTTTATTCAACCTAACAAAAAACGGATTATTTGTCCGTTAAGTAACAAAGAAACACAGAGTCCATCAGAATTAAAACAAAAGTGTTTATAAAATTACGGAATGTTTTTACAGTGCTACTACGTTACTGAATATTTAACGTGTTACCAGTAACGACGCTACTTGTACCGCGTTACCGACAACACTGGTGCTAGGGCGTACCAGAAGGGCAGGATAGTTAAAGCACACGCATTCGCAACTGGGAAGACAGGACTCGCAGCCGTGAGTTACCTTTTTATAGTGTACTCTGCCGCTGTCACCTCGCGAGGCCCTCAAAACAGACGCTGTCTATGACATCTCTCGATCACCGGCACACTAAATTAACCTTGTCCTTTGATTGTTCAGATTCCGCCTTCTTCAGCAATGCGGCTGCCTTGCAGGCATCAGCGTGGGTAGACGCCTCAAAAAGAGTTTTATTTTCTTGATCAACTTCCAGCCAGCGCTTTGCACATCCATAATTTCTTTCAAGAGAACTTGTGCTGTACAAAACCGTTTCGTCTCCAAAATTTATCGGTTCTGCGTGCACCCTACCCGGTAATAGTATAATGCGTACATCCCTGGAATTCGGGAGTTTAAACATCAAGTGACGGTGTCAGAACTTAGCACTAATCCTCAAACAGATCGCAATGCTTCGGCGTCTTGTGGACACACGCAAATAGAGGCGACGGTTACTCACTTCAATGAGTAAGTGCCAGGTTTTGCAACAAAGCCTGCATTTTGTTTTTCTATTTAAGAGGCATATTTGATATTATAGGCTGAACTCTAGACGATAAAAGTAGGTTTTTTTTAAACGCTACAGTTGTGTCACAGGATGGACATTCGTTTATGGCCCTGGTTGTTACTCTGCGGTATTTGTCAGTCTGGCCTGAGGAGCCCAGAAAGGCGGACTTGTCTTCTTATCAAGCTTCGGCAACAAGTGCGCCAACAACTTGCCCCGCCGCAATTTTATTTTTTTTTTTACAGCGAAGTTGTTTATGGTTATGGTTTCGTGGATTTTTGTGTGCATCAACAAAAACTGAGCACCCGAATTCGATGCAAAATAGCTTCATTCTATGCAAAGGCTTATACGTCTCGTAACTTGGATATGCATTTTCAGTCAATTAGTTATCAATA
>JAZHYW010051000.1:0-24665 GCA_037355805.1 Ixodes ricinus
CCAAATGAGAACAGTAGCTGAGGTGCTGAACCCAAATGGAAGTGAACAAAATTCACAAAAACTCAAACGTCATCTGGTTTTAAGAGAAACGTATTTTAATTGGCTAGCTGAAAGCCAAGGCACGCTGCACATTTTCTTATTTGCTATTGCAAGTTTTCTCTCCAGCACTATAAGCGTGCGTCATTTTGAACATGTTTCCAGCAAGCTGCGTGCGATATACCCCCACGAGATCAACGATGAACCTAAGCACATTGTTAGTAATTATCAATTCTAGAGTCCTCACAGATTTAGCGCGCAACACCTCAAGAACAGAGTACGTAGAAAGATTACGTAAGTAAGGGGTCAAGACGTGCACCTTCCCCTGAAAGAGATGCTCGTGCCGTCCCTTGTCTTGTCTGTCTATTCGCACTCTAAGCAGCACCGAGACGACCTTCAGTTCATTTCTTATCGAAAAATAACGTGTGATGGATGTATTAAGAACGGGCTGTTTTTGCACAGGGTATTTATTTTATTTTATAGGATTGGCTTCTGTGAGATTTATCGGGACGCTGCGGAAGAGTGTAAAAATATATTTCACAACGCCGCTACACTTAGCGAACTTACGTGTCGCCAAATGTTGCTAAATTTAGCAAGTCTCTATTATTCATAGCGAATAATGAGAATAAGTAACTGCAAGGATAGATATATAAGCGTGCATACGCTGCACACATTGTCTCCTCATTTCATCCGTAAGCTTAAGACACATTTCGATTTTTATAAAGTATATTAAAGTCCTGTCTACCATATTAAAAGTTTCTAGGTAAACATGGTTGATCTGTAGAAAAGCTTCGAGACTAGGTGGGATAATGTGAATAAAATTAATAAGAGAAAGAGTTCGTGGAAAACACGAGGAACGAGGCGCGGGATTCGGCAAGAGAGCCAACGGTGTTGGCAGCCAGGCATGGCCGCTTGGGTAACCCGATCTAAACCAGGACTGAGCTGCCAGATCTCAGGATTTCCCGTAAAAAAGAAGAGAAAAGTCGAAGACCGTGGTTTTATGAAGCAAGTTGTGCCGACCTCCTTTCGGTTCGAGAACCTTTATAAAACCTGCAAGGCTTTACCCTCCTTCACCATATCAGAGCTTCGTGAGTTCGTTAACGACGGACCCAACACTTTGGTCTAACTAAAATGGAATAAATAAATAAAAAATATTTTTTGAATATTAGTAACGAGAAGAGTTATGTACACAAAGTACTTTACAATAATACCAAAACGGCGATGAAGGGTTCTATGTAAATAAATAACCAAACCGGACGTGCATTCAATGTCAACGCGTCAAGATCACACGACGCACAATCACCCCCTCTCGCCTTTTTGCCCACCAAACTCCAGGTTCGCACACGTCCACATCAATCTAATGGGACCCCTTTCATCATCACAGGGAGCCCACCCTTTGCTGATGTGTGTGGAGAGATTCACGAGATTGCCTGACGCATTCCCCGTCCCTGACATGGCAACAGAGGCAGTCGCCGCAGCCTTCCTCGACAAATTGGTGTTCAGGTAAAGCTGCCCTGCTGCAGTCAACACCAACAGGAGACGGCAATTTCAATCCACCCTGTTTTCCACCTTCATCACCCTCTTGGGCGTCCGACACATCTACATCACCGCCCATAATCATTCGATCAACGGCATGGTGGAACAGCTGCACCGACAGTTGAAGGCAGGTCTTGCCAGCTACAAGCCCCAAGAACCTTGGCCCGACCACCTTTCCATCATTCTCCTAGGCCTTCGCCCGGCGCTCAACACAGATCGTGGCTGTTTTCCAGCCGAGTTAGTCTATGGTGCACCACTGCTTCTATCTGGCCAAATATTTTCTTCACCTTCCCCCGAGTCAAAAAAGACCCTAATAGCTACGTGTACGGACTTCGACGAACTTTTTGTCTGCTTTGGCCCATTCTTCCACCTCAACGGAGCCGTCGTTCGTTAGCCAAGATCTCGAGATCTGTTGGGATGTTTTCTTGCGACGCAACGAGATTCGTCGACCACTGGTATCGGCCTACGAATAACTGTTCCAAGTACTTGATCGCCAAGCCAAGACTTTCACATGTGACATGACATCAACAGCCGTAATGACGTAGTGGCAACCGACCGGGTCAAACCGGCGTAATACCAACAGACTATCCTCGTTCGAACTTCAACCCCTCTTGCCTTGTCAGCACCGTCAACGCGCGCATCTACATCAAAACGTGTTACAGGGACTCTCCTAGGACCTACGGCAATAGAGGGGTGAGCTTTGTGGCGACACCCACAGCCTGCACAGGCCAGGACAAGAGCGACGACAACGATGCTGAGATGCCCTTGCAGCGCGAAGAATAAAACCTAGAAGTTCGGATCAAAAATGCTGTACGAGCTGGTTCCTTTCGTCCCATTTCCAATATGTTTGATAAATTCTATCTTTTCAGATTAAATTGTAATTTAAATATTTTCTCACATATAAACCACCATTATGTTTTCAGGATCCCATCTTACGAAATACACTGTGTGCACGGGTGTAGTAAATGCTTTCCGAGCGCTAGTGATTCAAGTTTTCAGAAGCATAGGAAGGTTATAAATACAAAATATAACTGCTATTGATAAAAAAAACATGATCCTGAATATTTTTTGCCAAGCATTAATAGTGAATAACAAACCTTTGTCGCATTTTGATATTGAAAGTTTTTCGGGTCGTCCTCTGGTAGTTGAGTCGGCTGAGCTGCATCTTGAGAGTAACTGCAAATTAAAAGGCAGAAGATAACGAGGAGGGACTGTAAATACATTTTGAAATTCCGCTTGAAATAATATTTTCAAATGTGTTGTGACTGCAGTGGGTTCCAGTATTTATACTTCAACAAAAACAATTGCTTAGATGCTCAAACCAATCACAAGTGAGAAAATGTGCAGGTGGAATAAAAACGGCTTTTTAATTTATTTGTTTTGTGGCAAGACTTACTTCAATTGGCTAGTTGAGAAGCAAGGAGGAGTTCCATTCATTTTGGGAAAGAGAAAAACTTTGTTCACACCGCTCATGTTCCTGCAGTGGAGTTCAGTTTGACGTCATAGCAGCTGTTGCCGTCTCCAGTTTCCGACACGTGCGTTACGTTAGACATATGGCTTCTGAAAGCTGCATATGACTCACCGCCTTCAAAAATATCGATGATACTAAACATAATATTCCCATTGTCCGCCTTCAAGAATCCTCAAATTGTTATATGATCAGGATAACTCAAAACGCAATTTTAAGTTGTCGAGCATCTTATTCAACATTTCACCCAGCAAGATCTTTCTTGTGGCTTTAGTGTACTGAAGGCGCGATCGCGGAGTGCGGGAAGACATCTCCAAATGCCCCTTTGCGAATCCATGACTTCGTCGACTCTACGCCGAAGCCTCCTCGAGCAGGCACATGCTTATGTCTCTGTCATGCCTTTTCTTAGTAAAGCTAGTGGCGCTTCGCGCTAAGCCTATCACGGTGTTATGTCTCGCTCTGCGCGTTACAGCGGCGGACAGTTTTCTTTTGCGAAGTAGGAAGTGTCGATTTCTATCTTGGAGAACGGTGCCACAGTGCGATCGTGCAATGTCAGAGTTTCGCGGCACAGTGGGGTCGCGAACATGTTCGGTCCGTTCTGGCTGTCGTTTGTGCGTCTGCTCCTTCGTGTGGATGCGCTTGGAAGACGAACGAACCGCCGATATGATCAATCCGTCTGCGGATCAGTCCGTAGTGTGAATCAGCCATTAATAGAGAGTGCTATCCATTTTGTACTTTAAGAAAATTAATTTAGTAGCACCATTTTGTAGGAGGGCCAACCCCGCCTAAAGCCCCTTAGTGTGTTTGGGTTAGTTTCATAACTGGCGTCAAAGTGCCAGAGCACGAGGCTCGTGCAGCACTTGCAAGCAGATGGTAGTGTATCCCTGAAATGAGAGGCACCTGAAAGCTAATGGCAGCGCAGAACGCAGTCTTGGCATGTGTATCCCGCGTTCACACAATTATGGTTGTCGGCAGTCGCGAAAATGTGAAGCGTGAATTTTATTGAAGGCTTTGTCTTGCCGACTCTCAGACTACTGGGAAAACTTTCGGTTCCAGTAAAATACGACCACGCGATTTGTTACTTTGCTTATAAATTGAGGAAAAAAGCTGAGTTTTCGAGCTTGTGATGATTCGTAAGGTGGTTTTGCGGCGAAACCCCCTACCAATCATCACTAGCTCGAAAACGTCTGTAGACATGCAACCTGCCACCTTCACTACCAGTGAGGTAGAGCAGGGCATATGTGCTTTACTGTGAATTATGGACTTTTACTTAATTTCTATTCTGTGTTTGCCCCCTTCCCCCTTTTTTTGTACCTTTTACAAGGTTCTGTAGGATTCTTCATACAGTCCCTGGCAATTACTATATACAATTGGTTTTAGCAGGATAAAACGATAAAAACACATCTAACAACTTTATCCTCGACTATAGTACTCGTTGGCACACAAATGTATATGATTTTATTCACCCTAACAAAAAACGAATTATTTGTCCGTTAAGTAACAAAGAAACACAGAGTCCATCAGAATTAAAACAAAAGTGTTTATAAAATTACGGAATGTTTTTACAGTGCTCTATGTTACTGAATATTTAACGTGTTACCAGTAACGAAGCTACTTGTACCGCGTTACCGACAACACTGGTGCTAGGGCGTACCAGAAGGGCAGGATAGTTAAAGCACACGCATTCGCAACTGGGAAGACAGGACTCGCAGCCATGTGTTACCTTTTTATAGTATACTCTGCCGCTGTCACCTCGCGAGGCCCTCAAAACAGACGCTGTCTATACATCTCTCAATCACCGGCACACTAAATTAACCTTGTCCTTTGATTATTCAGATTCCGCCTTCTTCAGCAATGCGGCTGCCTTGCAGGCATCAGCGTGGGTAGACGCCTCAAAAGGAGTTTTATTTTCTTGATCAACTTCCAGCCAGCGCTTTGCACATCCATAATTTCTTTCAAGAGAACTTGTGCTGTACAAAACCGTTTCGTCTCCAAAATTTATCGGTTCTGCGTGCACCCTACCCGGTAATAGTATAATGCGTACATCCCTGGAATTCGGGAGTTTAAACATCAAGTGATGGTGTCAGAACTTAGTACTAATCCTCAAACAGATCACAATGCTGCGGCGTCTTGTGGACACACACAAATGAGGCGACGGTCACTTTTTCAATGAGTAAGTGCCAGGTTTTGCAACAAAGCCTGCATTTTGTATTTCTATTTAAGAGGCATATTTGATATTGTAGGCTGACCTCTAGACGATAAAAGTAGGTTTTTTTTAAACGCTACAGTTGTGTCACAGGATGGACATTCGTTTATGGCCCTGGTTGTTACTCTGCGGTATTTGTCAGTCTGGCCTGAGGAGCCCAGAAAGGCGGACTTGTCATTCTTATCAAGCTTCGGCAACAAGTGCGCCAACAACTTGCCCCGCCGCATTATTTTTTTTTTACAGCCAAGTTGTTTATGGTTATGGTTTCGTGGATTTTTGTGCATCAACGAAAACTGAGCACCCGAATTCGATGCAGAATAGCTTCATTCTATGCAAAGGCTTATACGTCTCGTAACTTGGATATGCATTTTCAGTCAATTAGTTATCAATAGGCACCATTTTCAAGATCAGTAGACTCTCAGGTAGATATTAAAAGTTTCTCAAACCATTTGCCACTGTGCGCCCCGCCGTCGCCCATGTCTACGCTCGCGCCGCCCTCTCTTTGACGTCGTTCCAAGCGCTTGCGCGCTTAGTTCCCTCTCTTTCCGCTCTCCCGGCGTGGGGGTCCCGTTGCGCGTGTCTACTTTCCGCGGGTGGTGGTCCCGTCGCGCGTGTCTAGTATCTTCCGGCTTCTCGGGGCGGGTCTGTGTCGTGTGCTAAACAGCTTAGCTGGTCATCCACATTCACAGAGTGGAATGGCTCATGATTTTTTTTTTGTTTTACACAATTTGTTATGAGTTTGTATTGTACTATGTTAAATTAATTTAATCTAAATAAACGTGTTCCGAAGTTTGTTCTGCCAGTGAGGTCACCGGTGCCAGCAGACGTGCCGGATGTGCGGAAGCTCCCCACCGAGCGACGCTTTCAGCTGTATCATAATATATTCAATGAATATGGAAATAACCTTTTGCGTCGAAGCGCAGAGGCACGTTCAAGTGAGCTGTCTACCAGCTAGAATAGAATAGAATAGCTTATTTAAAGGGACACTCAAGTGGTTTTTGAGTTCGTGTTTTGATGATGACAGCTGAATTTAGACGCCCCAAGTATCCCTAAAAACCAAATAGTATAGTCATACGGTGATTATTTCTTTAATAAAATGTAATTGAAGGCCGCCAAACCTCGGATCCATCCGAAAACGAAACCACTCTCATTGGTCCTCGCACGCTTATCAAAAGTATCTCGGGCCAATGGCGTTGGACGACGTTCCGTCGCGCAGTGATCCGGAGGTAGCCGCATCGGCCGAACCTCTTTGTCATTCGAGCTTCGATCATGGCGGCGTTCTCTACGCTCGAGGACCTGATGCCGTTGGAGGTTGAAATTCTTCGGCGGACAGCCGACCTGGGGATGATTTCCTATGACGCCACTCCGACGTGCGATGTGGACGATAGCAGCGCTTCGGAGTCCTGTTCGGGTTCCGAGGACGATGAAACGCAGACCTTTTCGGGCGTTCTTCGATTTGCGGTTGGGGCAGGTCGTAACTAAACCAACGTTTGACATCGCAGCGTTACCTCTGTTACGTGATGTCAAACGATGTCGCCACGTTGACTTTCGCCTCGGGAGGACGGGGGAAGGCTGGTTCAGACATGTGCAACGAGCGCGTACCTACGACTGCGTCCGTTGCAACCGGAGCGACCGGAACGACAGCTCTGCGCCGCGCGTACACACCTGCAATTACTACAAGCACAGCGGGTCGCCGTCAGCTGTTTCAGCGGCCCCTCTAAAAAGGGGACGGACTGCTACTCAATGCCGTAACAGAAGAGAGACAGACAGTTTTCTATAGCCTAAAGCTTTATTATTGATTTTTCTTGATCGGCTTGCAGGGTAGTGGATGAAAAAAAGAAAATAAAAAGATGCCGTACGCCGTCTTGGACGATCACGACTCTATACACGACATTGCAATAGTACAAATATCACCACACGCATTTTCTACGATTATAAAAGACAATGTAATCTTAGCAGCGATATAGCAACGTAGAAATATGATTTCGTGATCAGATAGACGTTGCAATCGTTCAGGATTGCTAACACTAATAACTTTTCTCCGGTGATGAAAACGCGTGAAACTTCGCGTCCTTTATACGGTACGCGCCAGTAATACCTTGAACTTGAGCACACGCATGAAATGCGCCAAATAAGAAATCCGGGCGATGTTCGAGGACACAAATGCTTAGAAAGCACCACTGTAGTCGAAGTAAACAAACACGACGGCACGGGCGTTTCTGCTGTCTTGAGAGTGCCGCCACGGCATCGCCGCACGAGTAGGTGGGTCTTCCCTTCTAGTACGTGCTGGGTTATCATAACGACACACGACGAAAATTCACAGTCAAGGATAGCGCTTTTACGCGGAACGATGAGCTTTCACCACGCCGTCCACGTCGATGATCAACACCGACGCCATGTGCGCGCAGATACGTGCGCTTCCGCGCATCCGGGGAACGGGAAATTCACCCCCGCGGAGGAAGGCAAGGAGAAAACGTAGTCCCTTGTTTGTGAAACGATAATTGCAGTATCGCGTATTCTAAACTAGAACTATTTTACGTCTTGTGAAATTATCATGCACAACATATTTAAATAAACTGAAAATTGTTTCTTTAGCGAAACTTTACAAAGGCCGCCAAAATTTTCAAACATACGATAATTTCATTGGTCCTCGCAAGTACAGGAAAGAGTCCGCACGTATTTTATTCCTGCGTGATTAATAGGCGGTTCTGCCTTTTAAAACTGAAGATACTCATTCACTGACACTTCCTTAACGCCATCGCACCAAAAAGTAGCTTCCCCAAAAACCGCTTGAGTCTCCCTTTAAGTTTTCTTCCAAAATACACTTTCCAAATCCGTCTCACTTAAGCACATATGTGCTTGTGTGTGAGAACGGGCAGTCCAATTGTACAAGTGCTCCCCCCCCCCCCCCCAAAGGCTTTGCTACAAAAAAAGGGAAACAACAAGGATATAAAAAGAAAACTAAATTGCAAGAACCCGTGGCGTGTCATGCTGGGGCCTAACAATCATTAACATTTTGCGGATTAAACTTTGCGTCATTATACAATAGTATCCGTTACATTTGTCCCGCGTAAAAAGAAGAAACACCGCATGCAGCAGTACCGAAAAACCAAAAATGACAAGTAACGCTCAACACGGAAAATTTCTATCCGAGCGAAAAGAATCATGAAAAATATATAAATATGTAAAAAGATACCGTAGACATTAGTCGTGAATCAGCCATATACTAAGCAGATAATTAAACGCAAACGCAACAAGAAAATATTCGAGACTAAATGTTCAACAGCAAAGTCATTACAACAAAAACCAACGCAAGCAGCGGCCATGAATCAGTAATAAGCAAAGAAGCGACAACAATTGCTTGACATGAGTGACAAAGCGAGATCATGAATAAAATATAAGGGCACACTTCCAAATTCAAATCGACCTGCTTTGACACCATTTCAATATTTATTTTTTTACTGTACGTAACGACTGGATTTCCTGCAAATTGCCAGGAAGTTGAATAAAGAGATTTGGAACATAATAGTTTCTTGATTGTGTTTCATAATTCGTATATACTCTCGGAATATTATATTTCTCGGTCCTCCTAAGCTCCTAAACGATATTAAATGAAACCTACACAAGACAGACACATTTGTTGTAACCTTTCAAAAAAGTAATTACAAATGCACTAACTGTGTAGATGAACAAATGGAGGTGCTAAAATCTAACGCGTCCGGGCATATAAATTTGCAACGCTTGAAAACAAAACGGGCAAACTCTGGTAATTCGTTACTTCTTGCATAGCAATCATTATTTTTCTGGTGATCTTTAGATTTGTTCTGAGAGATGCTGATGGGTGAGCTTATGGAGAAAAGGTTGGTATGTCTCATAGGAGAGAAGCTGATGCGTGAGTTTAGAGAGAGAAGGGTGGTATGTCAGGACAAGAGGGTTGATGGGTTTTGGGCTCTGGGTGGAGAGAAAAAGCCGTTGGAATAGGAGATATGAGAAACTTGGTCTAATGCCTTGTCAAGAATGGGACGAGGGTATCCCCGGATCAGAAAATATGTGGACAAAGAGAGGAGGATGGAGTGGATTTGGTGTTTTGTGATTGGAAGCTTCTTGCGAAGGAGCAGTAAAGAAGGGCTTGGACGAAGAGCATGCATCAAACCAGATGACGGTTTTTAAGTACAACAGAGTCTCCTCTCGCATTAGTAAAATATTTTACAACATCTGCTGCCTGGGTAGCTTGCGCTTTTTTGTTCACGGGGAGCTTTTCACTGCACAAGAAAAGCGTTGGACACACGAAACAAAGTCAAACTTGACCTCAAAAAACATTCCAGCTATAACAATAAGATACTTCCGAATGAACTCTTGTTTCTCTCGGGTTGGTGATCTCCGAGGCGCAAGGGGTAAAAGTTGATTTTTATAGCCGGAGTTTCATCAGGACGCTGCCCGCGAACATCCCGCGTCCGCGAGTCCTCGTTTCCATGCCTCCAGCGTTACATGCGCCGTAAATTATAGTTTCATATCGTCGATTCGTTTCCATTCGAAAAAGGGTTCTGCTAATTAATATAACATGTGCACACATTTGTCGCTATTCTGCCTTATTTGTGGACTGAATATTGTTTCGTCTAAAAATTCGTTTCTCAGCCCTTTCTCGTGTAAATCAACCGGAACGACAATTCCACTACTAGGCTAGAGGCGCGAGCTCTTTACTCAAGGAGGCACCTCGGCTGCACGAACACTTGTCCAGCAAAAGCGACTGTCAAATATAAAGCTACGAGCTGGGGCTTCAAGCTGTCGAAAAATAACTCCAAAATACATGCATTTTACTTTAATGCTGCTATCGACATTGATAAGAAAACAAACAGTGCCATAGAGAAAACTTTTTTTTAATTACGTATTGAGCCGAGTGGATTGTGAGACAGCGCAACACAGGGTGCTTGCTCTCGTTCTTGTGAAAACTGCCAGCACGTTGGCGTTTTAAATTTTCTGGTCACATCAGGTGTGGGCCAAAGTCAATTGTATTCGCTCTTTCTCACGTCGAGTTGAAACCTGGTGGCGCCAGGGTTGTAAATAGCCCTAAAACACGTTCGGTTTTGAAATATAACGGCGGGTTTTGCAGTACATAGGAGATCAATTTACGTGCAATCTTCAGGAAATGGTCCCTAATAGCCCTGCTAGACGAACTTCACTCTAACGGGAAAAAAAGGATGCTTATAAATGAGAAAATATTGGTGAAACGGAAATGTGCAAGGGCAATACGACATGGATGGATGGATGAATGCTAACAGCTGTACCCTTTATAACGGGCGGTAGCTTGCGCCATCTAGCCTAGAAATTAAAAACCAAAAGTGTAATTCCTCCCTTCGCTCTTCTAAGCCGATTAGCTTCCTCTCTGTAATTTTGTAACTATCGCCAGGTGGTGTCGGATATCACCAGGTTGACCTTTGAGGGATCGGGCAAAATAAATTAAAATATCCCCCCCCCCCCGACTCTTCCCCCCAGCGAGGGAGTCGCCTATTTTCCTCTGTTCAAACGTAGTCGGCGTTACCACAGCACCGGGCCCACTCGGAGAAATGGTTGAGGCTTTGGGCCGGAGCCAGCGGAAGGGAGTCCAGATGAACTAAAGATGTCGATGCCAAAACTGCGACGTTACAAAGAACAGAAAGCACAAGGTCCCTTCTTTTTAAAATCTCTGGGGTGTCGCTGGGAGTGTCGGCGACTCTGCAACGTAAAACACAATTGCCTTTTTTTTTCCAAAATGCCCAAAACATTATTTTTTGGGTGTTTACTACCTGGCCCTTACACTAAAATGTGTTTGAGGCACCTGTTCTAGAGAAACTACCTTTAGTACGACGAAGACTGGGGATTTTTGAAAATGACACTGGCAAGCGCCGATGATTTCTAACTAAATATAACTGTTTGTTATTTTTTACAGCAACTGGCTTGGTCTTGCAGCCTGCCTAAAGTGACCCATGTTATGGACGTTTGCCATTCCTAGGTTAAAAGTTAAATCTGTCTCCAGTTTCGAAATCAAATCAAATTACGTAACCTTGAAAAAAGTCCCTGCTTCCAGCAAGCTAAAGGTGCGACCTGTAAGTGGTGCAGTAATGTCTCCTTATTATGGACAACTCCGTTTCTCCAAAGAGAGCGTCCATCATGAGTTCTCTATAATAACGAGACAAAATGCATAAGTGTGCCCAGCTCCCTCTTAAATGTTTTGTCTATACAGACTTAGTAAGTAAACCGTTACAAGTAACGAATTACTTGTACTCCCTTACGTTTTCAAGTAATTTTGTAATTGCCAGGTTACTTTTTGGCGGCAGTAATTTGTAATGTAATTTCGTTACAAAATATTGGTAACAGATCACTTTAATTTCTCGTTACTTTTTAAAAATAATAACATAAAACAGAAAATGGAGCAATATGAGCAGGCAATGCTCTAGCATAAAGATAGCAAGTTCAACAAAATTGAAAACATCGCGAAGAGAAGAATAATCGAAAAGAAAACACGATTTTTGATGCGACCGGTCACTATTTTCCGTCTCATCCTACGAGGGACTAAAGCCCAATGATACAGGCTGCGGGGTCCAATCATGAGCCTGTTAGAAACCACGTCGTATATTTGCTTCGTCGTACGTATCAGTGCGGCAAGACGCGTCATACGGAGGCGAGTTTTTCGTCTGCTTATCGAGACCTCACGGCGGCTCCATCTGCTTGCTACTACTTAAGGCTACTGAAGGGTTAAATACCGTCTGGAAGCGATGCGGCGAGAGAACCCGGGACCAGCACCAGCGGCCATTGAGAAATGAAGATAAGTCAGGTCGAGTGTTCGACACGGCGGCGCATGTACGGACCACGTGCAGCAGCGAGACACGGGTCCGTGTACGTACATAAAGATTGGATTGGATTGTAATGGCTAAGGCGAAACGACTTTATGCCAGTGTTGCCTGCGCGTCCTCCCACTTCTTCAAACACTTGACATGTTTTCGAAATATGGCATGAATGTTCAAGAAACTAGATACCATGTAGCTTTACTTCAACAATATAAAATTGTGCGCTATCGCAACAGACAACCCTCTGCGCAGGATTAGTGCTCCTCGTGCTCTGTGTATAGGAATTTGTCTCGCGCACTCTTTTGAAATGCAAATGCAAGCTTTTGTGAGGTAGTTCTCCGCCCGCGAGCCTTCGGGCCCTAGTGTATCGGTGGCTTATACGGAGTATAGAACCACTAGAAAAACGTGAAGTCAATACAGAAATATGCTAAAATCAAAATTTAAGAAGACAACACAGAGTAGGCTCTGCCTCGTTCCATCGCGTTCCATCGTGTTTTTTTGTTTTCTCCTGGGCAGGTGAAAGCTTTTCGTGTTCATTTGTTTTCGACTTCTACACCGTTCCACCTTTTCCATGCTCTTCGACCTCTCCCGCCACCTGCACAGACATCAAACGCCGGATCGTTCCCCCTCGATTCGCGGGTTTCCAACACGCGTAGTGGGCGTGATAGCCTCGCGCGAGGGGGGCGGAGTCATCTCTCTTGGTCTTTGATTTGCGCTACTTTATTCTAGTATGCTCTAGAGCAATGATGGTGGAAACGCGTTACAAGTAACGGCGTTACCGGTAACGCGTTGCGTTTTTTCTGTAACGCTGTAACCTACTCATTACATTTTCACAACAGTAACGTAAAACGTACATACGTTACTTATTTAAAGTAAGGTGTAACGTAGTTACGTTGCTCGTTACTTATTCTTCTCAAGACTTAAACAAATTACACTTAAATTTTTTTCGTAATTCTAAGCCCGAATTCATATAATTTTTTGCTTTTTTGCGTTTGTTTTTGCGTTTCTTCTCGTGAAAGTATAGGTGTAACGGTACAAGCTAAGGTAATTATGTCCAGTTTCTGGAAGGACAATGTTTCTTCGAAATATGGCGCTTACGCATACTTGTTACGTCAAAAACTAAAACATTTCTTGTCATAATTAAAAAGTAACTCAGCAGTAACTTGCGTTACTTTTTAACGGTGACGTTAACGGTAACACGTGCTGTTTATTCGCAAGTAAAGAGTAACGTATTTTGTTACTTTTTTTCGGCAACGCCTAAAGCCTTCTTTTGAGTCAAGGCTAAAAATGCGGCCCGCGCTTTCGTAGATCGGTTCCTTACCTACAAATCTCCCGGCGAAGGTAAACGCTGCTACTGAGCATGCGCACCGCTAGCTTTGTCTGCAGAATTCTAGGGATCATTTTCGGTGGCCTTTTGCTAGCGGGATGGCGGGTGCGGTTATAGGTTTCGCTGCCATGTCAGCTTACAAGTGAACTTAGTGCATCTTCTTTCTTTCTCTTAAACATATTTTATTTTTACAAGGACTGCAATAATCTGGGCGAATAAAAATGGAAAGTATAGTATTGCTGAACATTTTTGAAACATCAAAAATGATTCTATTGTTTTTCGTTAAGTGTGCGAGAAAAGTAAAGTAAAAGTAATTTTTAACGTAAAGGGGAAAGTAATCGGTTACTTTTCAGCAGAAAGTAATTTTTAACGGTAATCTCATGCATTAACTGATTTCTGAGGCTCCGGTAACTAGTCTGCATTTGTAGATCCATCAACGTATTCTTCACGAATTAACGAGGCGCACTAAGATTACTGTAGTACTGCTTATAGCTGGGTACACCCATAAAATCGAGATTCGTGTTAACGAGACGTGAGTGTATAGTGTCACGAATTCTAAATACAAAAGACAAAAACACAAATTGGGTTTGATATAGAATTATAGGGTTCTCTATTTCTGGTATGTATCGCTAAAACCAAAAACGTAATTCCCGAACCAGTTTGAGGAAAATCGGGATAAAAAATCGGATTGTAGATGTGCCTAACTAGAAGACACTTAAGACTGCTTACGTGTAGGAATGTGAAAGGATTCCTACACGCAACGCGTTCCTGAAAGCGGCGCACCACGTCTTCCTATCGCAAACGGCTCTCCGGCGGTGACATCACGCTCCCCCACGCAGGCGCAGCGACCGCCGGTTCGACGACCTCCGTGACGAAGCTGCGTTCGTTTTTCTTTTTATTTCTGATGAGCTTCCGCTTGACCTGAGCGCAACCGCGGGATTCGTTACGAAGCATTCGTGCTGTGCTTTTCTTTGTGTATTTTATTTCTGAGGAGCGTCCGCTTTGACCTCGAGCGGCGTCCGCCAGCCATCAGTGACGAAACATCTGATATGACGCGTCGCATCCAATGGGATTTTAGTTGCCGTTTCATTCACCTAAGGTGAAAGTTTGACGTTTTTGCTTCTGACCTTAGCGGTTAAAACGCACCGGCTTCGCTTCATTTTCTTTTTTCGGTGTTACGCATTAAAAAAAAAGCATTTACATATTTGTAACAGCGTCGCATTTTTCTCGGGACTGCATTGAACTGCACGCGAGTCTATTTTCTCTCGGTCAGCCCAGTTGCATTCGCGCAACGACACGTTACTGTTACGCTCCATTCTCATTGACTTCGTTGGGTCGTTTTTTGCCCTTCTTAAGTGATCATCCTATAATGCTAAACAAATATTCCTGTCATATAGACTACCTAATAAATCTTCCTCGGTGACGAGTTTTTGCTCGTTTGGATTTTCAGATATGTTTCGGCTGAGACTTCACATCGAACTTCCCTATCAGTGACTTTCTAAAGCATTACCAGACACTCCAGCAGGCCGAGGATACGAAATGCATTTACGTTCACAAATATTACAGTGTACCTCGGTTCACTGTAAGTCCATACGCAGCCGACGCTAGGGTTCAGCGAAGCCAACATAACATACCAAAATTCATCGTCATTGCTCTCGTTGTCGTTGCGGGTTTGCCATCACGGGCAAAACGAATCACGCAGAGAAGAAAGCGCAGGGTCGCGGTTCATTCATTTTAAGTTGGGTCCGGACATTTCGTCGAACGCGGTTTCATCGAACGCCGGTTTCATCGAACACCGTTTCATCGAACACCGTTTCACCAAAGCCGTTTCATCGAACACCTTTTCATCGAAAGCCGTTACAGCCTTAATATTTTTGTAATTTATTTTAATTTTTATACACAACGTCATCTAATTCTCCATCTTTTTAGATCACAGGGCGCAGTGACGAGATAAGTTCCATCATGAACATATCCTGCTTCGAGAAAGAAACCCTACAAGAAACAATGATCTCTCTACATATCACATGAAACAATTAAAAATGAGACAAAAAACAGAAAGCACGATGTGCTTTCTGGGAAGCAGGGAGTGTTTTATTGTCTTGACAGCGTGTACGTGTAACCTCGGGTTATGTGAGGATCCGGAAGGGTTCTGTCTTCTTGAGTGACAGAGTACTTTCAAGGCTTTACTATTGTCTGGTGCGGGTTGGCCTTCCTAATGGCGAATTCCACTATACTTCGTCTCAGGTTAGTACGGACTATTGTTAGCCGCGCGTGCTTAAAGCGCGAGCTAATTGCTTTGAATGAAGCTTTGGCGGCTGCACGAGCGCACGTGCAGCGACTGCTCCAGTCAAGGCAGTCAAGGATAGCCGCTCGCGCTAGCACAGCCTTCGCGGTTAGTCCATGCTAGGGTGAGACGAAGTATAGGCGTGTTGGAGCGCGCCGGTGTCAGTTGACCAGATCCGGAAGGGAGCAAACGATCCGAACGGGGTTGCATCACCTACGGATCCCTATTGGAACATGACCACTGCTCCGGGATCGGCGGATGCCTTCCCGTCATTCGCCTGCGCGAGGAATCCCCTTTCCGCGGCCGCCGCTGTCGTTTCGAAGACGTTTTCATAATCGCGGCGCTAACACTTGTTCGACGCACGAGCGGCAGGAATGGCTCAGGAGCTTCTAGCAAAGATTGCCGAAATGCCCGTAGCGCGGAAAAACCTTCTCTTCTCCTTCCTGGAAAACGAACCGGCTGTCGAGCCAAGGCGTAAGCAAGCGGCCATTACGAATTATTCTGGGGCAAGATGAGGCGAGATGCCCCGCGAAAAAGGAAGTCACGTGTGTGCGCCGAGGGCTGGCCCGACTGGCTTCCGGTTGAATCGGCCGAAATCGTCGGAGCGACTTTTCTCGGATCCAGATTGTGATCTGGAGCTGGAGCTAATCCAAAACGACCCGTGGAACACGTCCGTCTCGATCCCGTATCGCCCATGTGAAATAGGCTCGCTCCAGAGAAGCCGATCCCGGCGCGCTCCAAAACGACCAGTGGAATTCGCCAATAGAAAGCGTCCTGAAGATCATTCTACAGGCAAAAGGGTCGATTTTAAAGATGACAGTGAAGGGGAGGAGGCTCAGCACGGGTGTAGCCCAAAACAATGTTGGCAGACACTTTGTGCAGCAGTTGGCTCTATAAAGTTTAAAAACTAAAAAAAAGAAGCGGAAACGTTTAATCTGAGCATAAATTTGATAATCAGCGTATCGTTATGTTTTATTTCGCGTGCTCTCCTGGCAGGTTATCGTTATATTATAAGCGTGCTGTCCTGGCAGTTAAACGCTTTCCGTGAATGAACCTTCAACTAAGCGTAAGGGTGGAAACGAGCTGCTGTGAATTGCAGATTACTGAAACCCCCAGACAGCCGGTAAAAAACGACACAGGCACTTAAAAGTGTTTTAAGTGTCGTTCCTTTACCTGCACTATCATGGTTTCGGTCGTGTACATGAGTGAAGCTTTTCAGTAAGTCGCATACCCATTTGTCTTTATTTATTTTTATACCAATTCTTTTTATTTTTAGTAATTTAAATCCACCTTCAAAACAGTTTTACAAGTGATTACCTTAGTCTTAACAAATGCAAGGTAAAACATCTCCCTATTGAAAATTCTCATTTGCATGAGAAATTTCTCAGTGTCCAATAAACACATATGAATCATACAAGATATATAAGAACATATAAGAACCACATAAGAACTATATAAGAACTATATAAGATATATAAGAATACATATAAGCACCAGATAAGAAACTTGCGAGAAGTTTCTTATAAGTTTCTATACGGTTCTTGTATATCTTTCATATGCATATGGTTACCTATAGTTCTTATATGGTTCTTATATGTTCTTATATCGTTCGTATGATCTGCACGTCATATTGTTTATTGACACGAATCTATCATTCAAATGACTTTTTTCACTAGGGCTATAAAGCACTGTTATGCCCCAAAGCTCGGTACATAGAAATTCGATTAAACGGCCCGTAGCGATTTGATGAAACGGCATTCGATGAAATGTCCATTCATTCGATGAAACGGTGTTCGATGAAATGCCCCAAAATTCAAGAAAGAATGAAGATGTAGGACGAAGACGATGCGACCACATCTTTTAATTAGCAACCGACATATAAGGAGTGCAAGTTCGTCTGCTTCTGGTCCAGCTCGTGCGTCTTTTTACCCTCAAATGCGCCCACGTGCGTTTGCATCCCGTTTATGGTCTAAGTTGCTCTTGCGCCATAAAACCTCAGTCATCATCATGACGTGCGTTTGCTTCCCCCGACCTCAGCCAATGACGACTCGACCTTGACTGCCTCGTCATCGGGCGTTCTCTACGCGTTCTCTGTGCTACCCCGTGATTGGCTTGCCCCTCTTTACGTGTCAACGCACCAACAACGGATATTAGAACACTTGGTCGCGGTATAGGAATTTTTGAAAAACGAGGAACCGATTAAAGGCGGAAAAATCGAGGAAGAAAAATGTAACTGAGAAGAGAGGAAGGAGGAGAGAGACGTAAAGATAAAATGCAGAGGTAAGGTCGACGGGGTGAAGAAAGGTAAAGAACGCAGGCGAGCTGGTGAATGATATCCATAGTAACACTGAGACGTAGGAAAATAAAAAACGGACAGAACAACGACGTCTCTAACACAGCTTGAAATTGATTTAACAACCATCGTCTTATATACATGTCACAGACCTCCATCACAATCCAAAAGACCTCTTCGCCCACTTCACAGTGTACCTCACCCCCAACCTATACCGACAAACGCACACGAAAGCAAGCACGCCCGAAACACAAAGGGACACTAACTCGAAAAGGGAATGCAAGGACTTCCGCACTTGGCAAGGTCAGACTGAACCCAACAACACTTACGAACTCTTTTGTTCCCTTATAAAGAGACAAACAAGGTTGTCTCTTTTGTCAAGTGATGGGTCAATTGTATCGCGGTTCGGCTGCTTCTCTTCCTTTGGGTGTGGTTTTTTGTGCTTTCTTTTTCGGACAACCTTGTTTGTCCCATTATAAGGGAACAAAAGAGTTCGTAAGTGTTGTTGGGTTCAGTCTGACCTTGCCAAGTGCGGAAGTACTTGCATTCCCCGTTCGAGTTAATGTCCCTTTGTGTTTCGGGCGTGTTTGCTTTTGTGTGCGTTTGTCGGTATAGGTTGGGGGTGAGCGTACACTGGGAAGTGGGCAAGGAGGTCTTTTGAATTGTGATGGAGGTCTGTGACATGTATATAAGACAATGGTTGTTAAACAAATTTCAAGCTGTGTTAGGGACTTCGCTGTTCTGTACGTTTGTTTTTTATTTTCCTACGTCTCAGGGTTACTATGGATGTCGACAGTGTAATCTCTGATTTAAGAAATCCAACTGCCAACTCACTGCGAAAGGACTGCTTTGAAACGTTGTTCTTTCCGGTACTCACATCATGACTGTTATACTCCGGTACCATCCCCGCCACGCCCCCATCCTCCAAGAAACTTGTCTCGCCAAAGCGGGGCCTGCTGTCTGTGCAGGAACGGGCGTGCATGACTAAGGGATGATATAGGAATCATGTGAATCCTTGGAATATTAAGTGGATTGTTCCCGGATTTGGTGATTTGTGCATCGGTCAGTCTGACATTTGTATTTGCTCTCGCAGCTCGAGGGAATGGAGTATACCTTCCCTTTTCGGCATACGGTCCATTCGTCACATGCGCACTCGTCACAGGACGATTGGTCACAGGACGATTGGTCACAGAGGAACATTTGTCATAGGATGACTCGTCACGCGGGCAACTGGTCCCACAATAGTTCGTCCCCAAGAAAATATATTCTTCTATTTGGTTCGGTTTAAAAAGTGGTTCACCTCTTATCTTAGATGGTAATAACCCCTGGAGAAGGGGATTATTATTGTCATTCTTTTCCAGCTCGCTTGCACCTTTGCAATAATTGCATTATCATCTAAGCATGTCTTTCGCTTCTCAATGACGAAGAATTGTGTAACAATTGTTTTAGCGTCTGGTTCGGTCCCGAACAATGAATATTAATTCGGCCGGACAAAGTGGGTCACCTCTTACCTTAGCATGTATTTCGCTTCTCAAGAGCGACGAAGTTGTAGCAAACGTTTTAGCTTTTGGGTCCCTCCCCAACGGTGAATGCGGAGGCCATTAAAGAGTGACTAACTTTTAACTCGGACTGCATTCGAAAGGATCGAGGTGATCGCAATAGAGAGGTGGAGCTCTGCTGTTTCACGAGGGGTTCTCGTACACATGCAGAAGAAAAAATAATTATACTTTTTATTGGATTTGTCACAGAAGAGGTATATGCAAGGCAGAAGTAACAATTGATTTTGCTGCCAGTCGGATAATTGCTTGTTCAAGCCAGCAAAGGCATGGGGGGGTCCAAGTGACCAGAACCTGTCTGAAGACTCATCATATCATAAAAAGAAAAGCGGTTGAGTGCCAAAAAATTTCCAATGTTGAGTATTGTAGATTTGATTTTCTAACCATTGGTTTATGTCACAGTGGGAAGTCGTGAAACTCCTCATCACGGAATGTGGGCGGTTGTGGAAATTTACATTTTGCATCGTCCCCTGCGCACTCGATGGGACCAGTTGCCCGCGTGACAGTCATCTGTGACAGAATGTTCATGTGACAGATCGTCCTGCGACAATCGTCCTGTGAGCAGGTGCGCATGTGACGAATCGTCCTCATCCCCTCTTTTCATGGTATGAACTTCTTTTTATGTTTGAAAAGTTCATGCTCGTCCAATAATTTAGCATGGCAATCATGCCATGCAAAGCGAAAAGGGCGTACTCCATTCCCTTGAGCTGCGGAAGCCACTAGATAGGTCAGACTGGCAGGTGCAAACATCACAGACTCCGGGAACATTACAATTAAGGTTCCAAGGTCTCACATGATTCCTATGATACCCATAGTCATTGCATGCCCATTGCTGCACAGACTGCAGGCGCCATTTTGACGAGACAGGATTCTTGGGTAACCGGACAAAAAGCTCACCGGACAAACGCTCACCCGTTTCTTCACAGACCCGGACAAAAGCTCAACGTCATTTCTTTTTTTGCTACACCGGGCGAAACATGGGCTGGGATAAACTGTGGACGCTATGGACATTGCACCATTTTTAGGAGAACTGGCATCCCATCCCATGCAAATGTGTCGACAGATAAGCCATAACAGGCAGAGAAGCAACGATTTGGGACCAAAATTTAGGTCACTGAAACTGAGTGGAGCTGATAAGATCAAGCTTGCTTGACTCAAGGTATGCCGGAGCACCCTTGTGCCACGCTCCAAGAAACTTCGTGAACCGAAGTTTTTGAACCCGAAGAGTGACCGAAGAAGCGAAGTCACCCTTTGTCGACCTTGCTTTTTTCATTGTGCTTATGTCACGCTAAACACGCACATAAAGGTTGGGCACAATGTCTCTTCTTTACGTTTAATGCATGGGTTTTTTGGGGTTCAGGTTAATATTTGAAGTGAATGGCTAGGAAAATTAAGGTCATTCCGTCATTGAGTGTCGTAAATGTATTTGAAATCAAGGATTATCTCAGGGTGTTGTAAAAAAGAAATTGAAGCAAAACTGTAAAATACAAACCATTGAGTTGCGAAGTTTTAAATATATTTTCAAGGAACGGGAGTGTGGCCTTTGGTACAGATGACCAATTTAGAAAGCTGTACGGGATTTTGGATAGGCTGGCGTCCTTCCACCACAGATTGTGCCCGAAGGACTAACCTACACCAGGGAAAAGTCTACCGGTGACATCGGCGATCTGCTGGACTACTTTGATTGCACGTATGTCGACGGCCCCTTCCGTTATGCTTCTGCTCCTTCTGCGGCGGTACCCAGAGCGAATTCTTCCCTTTGCCTGACTGTGTGCCGACGACGACCGGAGTTTCTCCCGAAACGATGGAATATGTACGACGCCACTCTCCAAGATAAAGACCGGACATACACCTGCGTAGGATGGAACACCGGGTTCCAGAAGTTTGTCGGCCACACCCATCGAAGCGTCTGGATGCTGATTGAATGCCCAGAGGAAAATCAGGCGTTTGTTGCCACGGCATTGACACAAGCCCTCAGAGGTGAACACCCAGAGAAGCGGGTGCGAAAAACCCCTCTGCGCTTGCAGAATCGCGTGAAAAATATTTTCGAGGGATTACAGGTACAACCAAGATTTACCAAGACTACTGGAGCTAGTGGGGGACTGCATTCGCTTCTAACCAATTGATAAATAAACTTGTTTCTACTCTAAGCAACAAACCATGCGCCTGTCAGGTTTAATTTAGAGTTGCATTTTAGTGTAGCACGCATGCACCTAATTTGCCCGCACACGTGTTAAGACCAACATGAAATTTTCTCCTGGTTAGCTTTTGTCCGGGTCTGTGAAGAAATGGGTGAGCTTTTGTTCGGTGAGCTTTTGTCCGGTGAGCTTCTGTCCGGTGAGCTTTTGTCCGGGATTCGGATTCTTGGGGGCATAACAGCAGATACCGGCCGGGATATTAGAGTTATTCAGCATGAATAGCGCAAACAACAAGGTTTCTAATCCCTCACTGTTTCTGACGAAGACTGAAGTTGAGCTTTTCAAGTCAGAGATGACTTGGTCAACCTGACTTTGCACTTTACATGATGTCTTGTACCTCCTCCCCTCTTCTTAGGCACTTTCTCTTTCCTCGATTTTCCCTCCTCAAATAATGTGTTCATTTCTTGAATTCCTCATGTCCGTTATTAGTTAAAATATGTTGTTGTGTCGTCTTCTTCCTACTTGTTTTTTCTTTCCTCAATATTGACCCGCACCAACACGGTCTTCGTACGTATTTAGTTACTTTTTTTTAGAAAAGAAACGAGTAACGTATTTAGTTACTTTTAAGGCCAAATAACGAGTAACGGTGTCTCGTTACTTTTGAGGAGTGACGTGTACAACACCGCTTAAACGGCCTTGTTTCTATTTTAACCTGAGTATGCGTCTATTGCGACAAAGGCAGATGGGCAACCCGAAAAACAACTAAACAGTATGACAGTACAGCAATGTATATCGCTGGACACGTCAGTCGAGCAGTTCGACTGACTTGTCCAGCGATATACGTTGCTGTACTGAACTACTACAGCTGGGATGGTCCTTCACCGAGCGAACAAAATAAGGTTCGTTGGCTGAACCTTCTAGTACCGTTTACGGACAGAATGTAAACCTGGAGGTTGCGAACACGGGAAGGCACATAACCCATTACTCGCTCTCCTCAATGAAGGCGCAGTTCCGAAGATCCACCGGCTCTTCCTGAAGCACAACACTGCCGTTTTTTCGAGCGCGTCGGTAGAACGACTCTTCACCGTCGCCGGAGATGCATTTTCAATGAAGCAGGGAAACATACCTGATGAAAACTTCGAGAGGCAGCTACTACTAGTGCAACTGACTGCTAAAGAACAGTGAACCATGAAACAAAAACGACTGTGTATTTTGTCGTCGAAGTAACGGTGAAAAGTAATCTCGTTACTTTTGAGGCAACTCACACGTTCCTTTTGAGAATCGGTAATGAGTAACGTATTTAGTTACTTTTTGAGCGAGTAACGAGTAACGGTATTTAGTTAACTTTTTGGGTAACGTGTACATGTCTGCATGTATCATTATTGCTCGAACGTCCGGTTAATTTACCCCATGTCAACCGTTTTTCCTTGCCGTCCTCGAATTCCACGAGGGTGCGTGGTGCCTAGGACGTGATCAACTGCCGATATGTGACACAGCCCATATAACACGTTATGCCCAATGCGAAACCGGGGTCGTCTATCATATTCCCTCTTTTGCGGGAAGAGCTACATAGGCCAAACTGACCGATGTATACATGATAGAGCAAGGGAGCACGCAACGTCGGTGAAAAGTACACCAGCGGGACATCTGTCAGCTCATTGCCGGGCCTGTGGATGTGAGGCAGAGCTTACAAGCATAACCGTCCTTCAAACGATTAGAAACTCCTTCGCGCGTGAAGTGCTCGACCCCTTGGCCATTGAAGAAAAAGGAGAAGATTGCGTGAGCAGTTCGTCAATTACGGTTCACAAAAAACAACAAAAAAAAAACGCCAGTATTTGCGGTTTGCCACACCCCGTTGAGTGGTAGGCAAACCGCTCATTCACACTGGAAGCGGATCCGCGTTCGAAAAGCGGTTGCGAACGCGGTTGTATAAAGATTCAGTACAATGTCACGCGCACTTGATGTCATCGAGTGCGCGTGCAATTGTACTGGATCTTTATATAACCGCGTTCGCTACCGCTTTGCGAACGCGGATCGGCTTCCAGTGTGAATGAGCGGTTAACGTCATTTAAACGTGTTTAATGTGCCGCAGGACGAGGAAGAAAGGGCGTAGGCTGGGTAGAGGATAAAGTAAAAGACAGTTGTTAATCAGCATTTGTGTTTGTCCAGTTCTTTCTTCGTGTCCTTGTTTTTTCATGTTCAGCTGACCCGATTGCCAACAGTATGCACGATCCAGGTCAACTAAAACCCGTACCTCGATCTGATTTGATGTAATTTTAAATTTCGTGGAAAAATAATGTTTGTTCACTGGCTTTACCATGGGAATAGACACAAGTTATACGCCACTGAACATAAAACTAATGAAAGTCACACATTATGAAACATCCGTGATCATCTCACATTTGAAAGAGGAACCGATTTTTTATAGAAACAAAAAACAGCCTTCTGCCATGCCAACTGCAGTGCGTAACACATACCTCGTACAAGGTAAAAAGGGCTGTTGCGCTTTCGTGACTTCATCTTCCTCCGAAATGTTCGTTCTTTGTAGGGCTAAAAAGTCAAGTTGCTCCCCTTGAAGCAACCTTAATGGCTGATATTGTTTACGGGTAGAATTTAAACCTCTGATACTGAGTGATCCCAGCGTTATGCCAATGGAGGAAGGAGTTTTAAAATTTTGGTTCCGACATCATTGGGGTGGAAGAGGAGCTTTCCGACGAAACGGGATGAACAAACAACTTTAGGCATAACTTAATAGATCCACAGCTATGGGGACAAGAATGCGAAAAAAGTAATAATCACGAATCTAAGAAAACAAAACTATCAACTGTTCTCAACGGGAACGCAACCACCTACTGCGAAGTACCCTCGTCGACCATCCGGCGGGGTTCGGGGCTTGCGTTTCTTATTTCTTTGCGGCGTGCTTCATCCAGGCCCCTCAAGGTAAGGGTCTTCCACCTGGACGCGATCCAGGGGCCGCTTGTAGGGCTCGGAACTTTC